>MU226429.1:1129724-1157249 GCA_018584345.1 Thuja plicata
ATGTGCAAGATTTGGTTGAAAAAGTATTTTCAAACTCAAGAGATCTCAACTTGATTTTAGGATTCAAAGTTGAGATGTGGAATTAAAAGATATTTTAATTAATTAATTGTTATTTTCTTTCAATTTTAGGAGAGTCCTTTTAGGAGTTAACTGGATGTGTTGTCATGAGTGTTTGCATGTTTATGGGAAATTGAATCCCATTAGGAGGGAATTGGGGCTTCATTTTGTATTAACAGGTTTTGGAGATTTTGGGAGCTTGCTGTGTGTGCTTGGCTTTGGAGAAATTGAGGAATCTTGTGGTTGCTTGTTGGATTGAGGAATTGTGTAAATTTGTGGTTTGCATGTGCTTGAATCTTCATGGTTTTAGATCTATGGTTGATTGTGCTTAGAGGTTTTTAGGGTTTTGCAATCTTCAAAGGCATAATCTCAATTTTCTTGCATTGGATTTGAGGTAGGGTTTGTGATCCCTAAAATGGTTTCAATTTTGTAAATTTTGAGGTTTTCGGTATTTGATTAGATGCATGTGTTTCATTGTGGCTTATAGGTGTTTATTAGTGTTTCTGTGATTTTGGGTATTTACAAAACCCTTAGATCTATTATTTCTATTATTTATTATAACTTGGCACAGCTCAGTTATGCTGGCCAAATTTTGTTGAAAAATACCTCCTATAACTCCTAGAAAATGATAAATTAGATTGTCTATAGTTCAAACTATAGAAAAGGACGAATTAATTAAATCTATGAAGGAAAAAATTGTTTTGGAGGCCAAAATATTGATTCTGGGTAAAATATTTACTCTCTGGACAAAAAAACACAGTCAAAAAATAATTACACAGTAAATATTAAAAAAACACAGAATGAGACAAAACTTAGAAAGAGTCAAAATTGGGTTTGAGGAAAAAAAACTATATGCTTAGCAAATTTAATTTAGTTGAAAAATTCATGTTTGGACTATTTGTCCTCTTGCATTTCGTAATTTAGAATTATAAAAAAAAATTAAAAAAAATAAAAATTAAAACAAACTAGTTTTGATTTGTTAATTTTGTTTTAAACAAAATAATTTAAAAAAAACATGATATTGCATGTGATATGGAGTGGGGCACCACCTCCCCCAAATCCCCACGCGCTATGGCAACACATGCCTTTACAAGCGCATGATACTCCCTAGGGAGTAGGGGAGAGGGGGACCGCGTGGGGTCCTCACCTCCCCCACATACCCCCTTGCTCTTTCTTTTAGAAAGGCTACGTAGGTTTAAGGGGTTAGTTTAGTTTTTTTTTTTAAAACTTACTTTGTTTTCATAAAGTAGTTTTAACTATTATGTAATATGTGTTTTGAATTTATTTTATGTTTTTTTTTAGTTTTTTTAGAATATTTTAATATATGTAATTTAGTTTTTTTTATTTAATCATGGTTAATATTGTTAATTTAGATTTTAATTTTTCATTTAATTTAATTTTTATGTTATAAAGGTGATTATTAATTAATTCAAATTAATGATTAATTGGATTGAATTTTTTTAAATTGGCATTTATTTAGTTTTTTTAATTAAATAGAATTAAAGTTATTTTAATTAAGATTTCTGTTTAATTAAAGATATTGTTCTTGTTAAAATATCGCATGTATTTCTGTGAGTATTATAAGGGGGATTTATTTTGTCAATATTATTAATTGACTATTGTTAAACAACAAATTTTATGGTGTAATTGGTTATTAGAGATATTATTGGACGATTAATATTGACGCTTATGTTGCACCTAGGAGTTTTATAATTTTGTAATTATAACTGAAAATTGGTAATTATTTCTTAGATGTATTTATAAATTGTTTTTATAAATAGATTTGTAGAAGATGTTAATGTTTTATCAATATGAAATATTTAATTATTTTTAGATAGTAATTTTATTGAGTAAGTGAATTTGCATGATTAGGAATCATAAATTTATTTATTCCTACGTTGACATTATATTTGATTTTAATGCAGTCTGAATATGAATTATTGTACTATGATGTGCTTTGGGTGCGTGTTTATATGAATTGGGTGTTTTCCTATGTTATCATGCTTTCGGGTCTCTGTTGGGCTAGATGACCCTAGGACTTAAATCCAGAGGTTTTGGGATTGTAATTTTGCTTGGTATTTGTTGTGATGTTAATTTGTAATTTATGATGATGTCATAGTCCTGATTTCCTATACCCAACCCAATTCAGTTATGATGTGCTTTATGGTCTTAGGAGGATACTGTGGATGTTTTGTGGTTATTGAGAACCTATGTGCTCTTGAATGAGCAGGATGTGATTTGTGATTATGTAACCTTTATGTCAGTTCTTATATTTATATTCATAGATTTGTTTGTTTAAGTAATTCTACGTCAAGGAACCCTCAAGGAATGTTAATCATGTATGAGTTGTATTTCATGTATGTCATGTACTTCATTGTGTTGCTTCCGTATTGTTATTAATATTGTTTGTAAACATTTTTTAAAAAAATTATTCTGTGAACTTAGTGTCATGTTTAGGTTAAGTTCTTCTGGGTTCCCTGGCGGGGCATTACAGCATCATTGGCGCAACTCCGTATTGATGATGCCTTCACTTCATCTTCCCCTTGGGGCGCACATGTTTGTGTTCCCCTTACTTGTAGGGTAAAAGTACAAACCTGTGTCACACTTTTATAAAGGAAGAGGACCACAACATGCAAAACTGTTAAACTTTAACGACATAAAAGTGACATTTGTGTTTAGAATTTGAAAATGTAAAATAATTAAATGTGTAAAATTGAATGTAGTTTATGCCTATAATTTTTTAATATTTTTTTGAATAAGAATTGACATAGTTTTTTAATTTTCAAAGTCCATTTTTTAATTGCTGAAAAACGCTGAAAATTTAGGGTCTAGTTCCCACCAACAAAATATTTGTAAATAATATTTTTTTCCTTTGATTTTAGAATATGTTTTAGATGACATGTATAGCTAGTGCAGAAAAAAACAAAGATTGATTTTCGGTATATATTTTATTTGTTATAACTATTCAAAATCGGCGTTACCCAAAATTAATAGTTTTTGTCTCCTGCCTAATTTTCCCTAGAAAATCTACACCAAATACAAAACAAATTATATAATCTTGAAGAGGACTCTCACATCTAGTGTTAAATATAAGTTTTAAGTTTTTCCAACATGATTTGCTATTTTTTTCCTTTTTTTGAATGAGTGTGTTCTTCAATGTTAAAATACCTACTTGGAGTTTTTTTAACTTACAATATATTATATGTAATCAAAACACTATAAAAAGTATATGACCATAATCTAGACTCTGAGCTCTACAAAATGGTATTTTTAGATTTAAAAAAAAAAAGAGTTTTGATAGAGAATTTAACCCCTAAAGTGCAGTGCTCTCAAATTTCTCATTTTTTCCTTGTTTGGTTGCCACATGGGATGCCACATAGGTAGTTTCGGCCGAACCTATTTTGACCAGAACTAGTTCGATCGAAACTAAGGCTGACCAAACATGGTCGTGTGGATGACCACGAACCTCAAAGCTTATATATAAATGCGCTTTTTTTAATACTAAAAAATAATTGTCAATTATTGCGACTTAAAAAATGTTTTTTTGATAAAATCATTTTTAATTGTTTTAAAGGTGTATTTTTTGGCATTAAAGGGAAACTATGAATTAAGATTATCAAGGAGGTTTGTATTATTTGCAATTTTATTTATTTTTTTAGTTTTTTGAGATTTTTTATGTTTTTAATTAAAGCGTTGTTCAATATTAAATTATGAACTTATCAATATTAGTTTTGATTTTTTTATCAAGAGTATATGGTTTTGTGTTTGCAGGTGAATCGAAGCTCTCAATTTGAACAATTTGTGCAATGGGGAATAAAAGGAGCAAAACAAGAAAATATGATCGAGTAAGGGATGAAAAAATGAAAGGTCATACAAAATGTAATGAAGATGAACATGTTAGAGTTCAAGAAGATGCAATTCAAGTAGGGGAACAAATTGGTGGAAATATATCTTTTGACATGGGCAATTTGATGGACATGAATGAGGATTCACTTTTCAGTCAATTTTTATCTGACAAATTGGTACCTAAAAGCACAATAAAAAAACAATGCAAAAAGATTTGGGATGAATATTTTCAAAATAAAATTCTGATTGGAAAACAACAATTATTTGCTAGGTTATTCAGGAAAAAATAAATAACTCCTATTTTGGAGTTGTTAGGTGTTGATAAAAAGAAAAACTCAAGAGACAATGTAAGTTGAACAATAGTTAAAAATTTGCAAGATGCATTGAACGACATTAACAACTCAAGTCGATGAGCCGATTTAAGTGTTGCACATAGAGCATTGATGACTACTTTATCTAGTAGGAGGTTGACACAGAGAAAACAAGTACATGCAATTTCTGATTTATTGAATGTATCTAGAAGAACTATTCAAAGATAAATCAGAAAGAGAAATATGTTAGATGAAAATATTCAAAAGAATTGGGTTAATATTTGTAGACTTCCTCAAAAAGACAAAATTTTTGAAGATGTAAAAAGATAGGTCATTGAATATTGGACCGCTCACTCCTGTGTTTCTTCTAATATAAGGGATACTATAAAAATGAAAGATGAAGAGACTGACATAAAAAATACACATCCAAAATATTTTCTAGATACAACACAAAGTGAATTGTTTGAAGCATTCAAGCAAGAATTTTCAGATATGAAAATATGTCAAAGAATGTTTGAGAGGTTGTGCCCTTTTTTTGTACGCATAACTAAGGTATGTGAAACTTGTTGTCGCCTAAATCATGTTGAGTCTCATCTATATTTGTAATCATATAAAAAGGTTATGGAAGTACTTAATTCAGATATGGTCATCCCTGGAAGTATGACACAATTTGTGAAGTTTATTTTATGTGAGAAATCAGAAGATTTAGATAAGTTCAAAGTACCATGTATAAATATTGCATGTAGTGATTGTGGAGATTTACATAAATTTCTATTGCAATTTGAGAATATTAATGTTGCAACTTTAGTTTTGTGGAAGAGATTTGAATATGAGACATACCAAACTAAGACCGGAGATGAATCCAAAAAAATTATATTGAAGGAGAGTGAATTTCCCTACCTTGAGTTTATGACCATGTTTCGTACTATAATTTATCCACATATCCACCATTGTCATGGTGCAGGATGGCAAGCTAAATAGTTTTGTGATTCTAAAAATTGTTTTCCACCTGGTTGTATTCTTTCAGTTGTAGATTTCTCTGAGAACTATACATTCTCCCCTCAATCAGACCTTCAAGCTAAATATTATCATTCTAAGAAAGTTGCAATATTTGTGTAAGTGACCTATAGACACACACAATTTGATTTGGATGAGGTAGAAAGTACCAATCCAAATGAATGCATTATCATCAAGGAGGTTCATTTCTATATCAGTGATGATAAGGTTCATGATAGGAGCTATGTGGCTCATTGTTTTGCAATGTATTTTGAAGATAATGTGAATCGCGGGATAAAAGATTCACAATACTGGATTTGGTCTTATGGTTATGTAGGTAAGTGTATGCACTTAAATTCATTTTCATTCTCATTGATTACTTGTTAAATTATTATGTGATCATAATCTTGCATACAACAACTTAATCTTGCAAGACAATTTAAATCTGCAAAATCCTCTAATTGGCTAGCTATGCAACATGCTAGATGCAATGTTAAGTTTCTGTGGAACTTCTTTGAAAGTGGGCATGGAAAATGAGAGCACAATGGAGTAGGAGCATGTGTGAAGCGTGCACTTCACCAACATGAACTTGCAGGTACAAATGGCATGAAAAATAGTTAAATATATATCTAGATATTTCAAATAGTATAATTTAAACTTAGATCCATTTTCTTTAAACTGATAGTTCATAAATTTACATGTAACATGATAGAGAATTCAAAGAAAATTGTTGAATGGTGTCAAAATCATTTTTCTATTTAGGACACCAAATACAACAATCGCTATTTTTGGGAAGTGAAAAGTAATTTATAGTTTGTAGGAAAAATCTAAATTAAAATTTAATTTTTTGTTCATCTATGTTATCATAATGGTTGATCTAAAAATGTACAACCTTCATTTCATATTTGTAATAGATATAGACCGATCTAATCCTTACAATTGTCAAAGGATTGTTGGTATTATAAGTTTACATCAATTGATGAGTACCGAACAACACAAGCCTCTATTGATTCAAGTAAGAGAAAAATCATGTTTCTGTGATGACTGCATTCAGGACAACATAATGAGTCAATGTGAGAATATTGTGAATGGGTATGTTTAACGATGGGATATGAATGAGTTAATTAGAATGCCTCCTTATGAAGATGAAGATATTGACATAAACATTCATGATCCTATATATTTAGCTGATTATGAGAGTGTTTCTGATTTAGTTGTTACAGGTGCGTGTACATGTACATGTTCTTTTATTTAAATTTAATATATTGTACTTTTGATTTGAATTTAATATCTATTTTAGATTTTTATATGTGATATTTTTGTTGTGGTTGCAGATCCTGACAATGTGGAAAGTGTACATTATTATCTACTAAGATGCACGAAAGAAAAATACAAATTGCCAGAAGAAATTGTAGATGGTGATGGACAGTCATAACCGACTGGTTCAGTTGTTATTGAAGGAACATATTATCAACAAGTAAAGACAGACATAAATGGTGTTCAATTTATTGAATATATGTCTAGTCAAAAAGTTCTACATTACAGTCACTTGGTTATAGCAAAAAAGTTGAAATTTCAGACATTGCAAAAAATAGGACATGACAATCAAAAGTGGAGGTTGCTTATTGAAGAACATGAAAAACTTTTGGAGATAATAAAAGATAGAGAGGATCCAGACTATATGTATCATGAGCTTTAGGATAAAAGTCTTTATGTAGCTCTTGTACTTTCATATTTAAACTCTACAGTTTGAACTCTTACTTAATGTATTGGATATTGGATATATGTTATTGAACTCTATAGATTGAACTCTATAGTTATCCATGCTTGGTAAATTGTCTATTATTTTATAATGTATATTTTGATGGTTCAATGAGTTTAATATATAGCTTTAATGTATGTTGTTATAGATTTATGTTTTGATGTGTATGCTTTGATACCTCCCCTTAAGACATCCCCTTAAGGCATCCCCTTTTAAATTACTTTAAATTAATTACATGACAAATTAAATAGATTAGTTAATTGTATTTTAATGGTTCAATGAGTTTATTATATAGCTTTTACGTATGTTGTTATACATTTATGTTTTGATGTTATGTTTTTATACCCCCCAGTAAGACATCCCCTTTTAAATGACTTTAAATTAATTACATGACAAATTGAATAGATTAGTTAATTGTATTTTAATTGTTCAATGAGTTTATTATATAGCTTTTATGTATGTTTTTATAGATTTATGTGTTGATGTGTATGCTTTGACACCTCTCCTTTAGACATCCCCTTTTAAATGGATTTAAATTACTTACATGACAAATTGAATAGATTAGTTAATTGTATTTTAATGGTTCAATGAGTTTATTATATAGATTTTATGTATGTTTTTATAGATTTATGTGTTGATGTGTATGCTTTGATACGTCCCCTTAAGACACCCCCTTTTAAATTACTTACATAAAAATTTGAATAGATTAGTTAATTGTATTTTAATGGCTCAATGAGTTTATTATATAGCTTTTATGTATGTTGTTATAGATTTATGTGTTGATTTGTATGCTTTGATACCTCCCCTTAAGACATCCCCTTTTAAATTACTTTAATTACTTACATGACAAATTGAATAGATTAGTTAATTGTATTTTATGGTTCAATAAGTTTATTATATAGCTTTTATGTATGTTGTTATAGATTTATGTGTTGATGTGTATGCTTTTATACCCCCTTAAGAAATCCCCTTAAGGCATACCCTTTTAAATGACTTTAAATTACTTACATGACAAATTGAATAGATCAGTTAATTGTATTTTAATGGTTCAATGAGTTTATTATATAGATTTTATGTATGTTGTTATAGATTTATGTTTTAATGTGTATGTTTTGATACCCCCCTTGAGAAATCCCCTTAAGACAATTTGAATAGATTAATTACTTACATAAAAATAACTCTAAAATATGAAATAACTCATTCAGATATGAAATGTCTAAAAGTAACATGTATTTAACTCATTCACATGTATTTAACATACATACATATATGAAATGACTAAAATGAACATGTATATATGTAATGTCTAAACTATGAAATAAATCATTCACATACATATAATATGTAATGTCTAAAATAAACATGTATATATATGTAATATATAAATATGAAATAACTCATTCACATGTATAACATACATACATATATAAAATGACGAAAATGAACATGTATATATGTAATGTCTAGAATATGAAAAAGCATACCAACATATAACATGTAAATGTATATGTCTGAAATAACATGTAGATGAAATGTCTAGAATATAGATGTGTATGAAATAACATGTATGTGTATGAAATGTCTAGAATATATCTGTGAAACATGAAATATGTAAAATAGCATATGTGCTCAACTAGGACCATATCCTGATCCATGACCTGATGATGGTCCACCTCCTCGTGATCTCTATGTGCAATAAAATAAATATTTGTGTCATGCATACACACATGTATAATAAATTAAATACTTCTGATCATAGAAACATTAAGTCTGAAAAAACATATAAATTTACCTGTCTGTCATGATGCACATCATCGCCAAGAGTCTGTAAATCTCCATATCCACGCTCTACACTGTCCAGAATAATCTGGAGAACATGTGTATATGTATATATATATATATTAAAATCAAAATTTTAATTCAAATTATTTATCTATGTACATGTGTAAGTTTTTTAAATACATCAAAATTTAAATAAATATATACCATAGTAGCATGTAATGCTCTCCCAATAGTGCTCAACTCTGAATCATGTAAGGACACCTCTGAGGGATCAATCTGGTCATCTGTAAGAAATCTGGTAAAAATTTGACAAACTAGACACGTGATGAAGTGGCCTGGGTAGACTAGTGAGGTGCATCCTTGTCAACTGCAGTCTACTGAGGAGTTGTAGGTGGTGCAGGTATCTCCTCTTGTCTCTGTGCACCCCGAGAACCTAATCCAGTAGATCCACTAAGAATGATGGGGACAAATGATGGGACATCCCTAAGAGGAAGCCCACTGATAATCTATAAATCCTTATATGCGCAAAGTAGATCACTGGATAAACATGTGCCCATACGACGCAACTGGTCAAAATCTGATATAGCTGCAACCTCTATGGGAGATGGTATATATACTATCTGGTATGGATCATCACTAGAGGATGCATCCTATACAGGTGGAGGAATTAAAAAATAGGAACGCAACATGTATCTCCCTAAATGATCAGATGACATCTCATGAACCCGTGTCATGATACTCGTGATACTAGAAAATACATCTATTCTGATCCTATCATCAGGTACACTCTGTCCTGTAGATGCCATTTCCAAACCTTTTGGTATGACCAAAATGTTTGGACCCACCTTTGCCTACTTATTAGCAGGCACTAGGGCATTAGGACCTCTAAATCTATCTAATAATCTCCCCCTCCCTTTCCCAGCATGTCCGGGAAAATCAATGTAATCAACATCATGATGCAAATGATATTTCGCAAACAATTGTTTTCAAAAATATAGTGGAAGCTCATCCTTCTAGGGACACCTATGATGTGTAGCCAACCATCAAGGATATATAAATGGTGCAAAAAGTTCATCCTCACATCGAGTAGTCATATAACCTTTGACTTGAGCTCTGTCTCGGTAATGAGAAAACATGTTCTTCATAATAGCTGTGGAGACCTCTGAGTCAACTTGTTTATACTTCATAGCGCCAGTAATGCTACGGGAGAGAGAAGTATAGAATGTATCGATAGATATGTTGTCATAAGGGTTCTATGATTGAACTGTGTCAATCATATGAACTAGGTCCTCTCTAATAATCTTCACCCTATCCCTATTAGGGAGGGTGGTGGATGGCTTGATCCTTTGATCAAGAACCTCAATAGCTCATGTCGATCGAGATATGGTACTAGCAAATAATTGCTCCCTTCCTTCTCTAGAGTTAGAAAATCTATGAGAAGAGTGGTCACTACCACCCCATATACACTAGAATCTCTAGAATCTATAGGTGATTCCCCTCAACCTGATGCCATGTGCTAGAAAAAATAGATCTATATGCTCGAAAGTATATAAACAATAATATATGTAGATCTCTACACATATACATGGTCCAATTCTAATTTAATTATATATTTTTAAACATATGTGTTACAAATAAATAAACTTGAAAACACTTGAATGCATATACATTTGAAATAAAAATGATTTAAAATCATATACATACATGTGCACATATTTTCTAACGAAAAGAGGTTTTGAGTTACGGTTCAATTTTGTCTCTAGGTTTACAACTAGCCTAGTTGAATGTATATTAATGTTGAAGGTTAGGTTTAGGGATCAACTTGGTATATTTCTCAATTAGGTTTAGGGTTAATCTATTTGTGGTTAGCCTATTCATGTTGGTTTCTAGTGTTCTAGTTGAAGGTTAGGGTTTGGTTCAACATGTTAGGGTTTATGTTAGTTTCTAGTACGTGTTCTAGTTGAAGGTTAGGGTTCATGTTGGTTGAAGATGTTATGGTTTATTTCTCAATTGGGTTTAAGGATCTAATTTTAAATTAGGTTTACATGGTTAGGGTTCATATATGTTTGTTTAGTGTTAGGGTTTATATTGGTTAACATGTTCTAGTTTCATGTTAGTTTCTAACTAATGTCATGTCATGATAGATAAAATAGATAAAATAAAACACAAAAACATGTATGTTCGAAAGGAAATTTGAATATAGAACGTTAAGGTTTATGTTGATTTATGTTTTAGAGTCATGTGTTGGTTTCATGTTAGAGATCAATATGGTAAGGGTTTCATGTTAGGGTTCATATTAAGGTTTATGTTAAAATTTATGTTTTAGTTTCATGTTAGGGTTTGATGTTGGTTTCATATTAGGGTTTCACATGTTAGGGTACAATGTTATGTTTAATATGAACTTTGTAATACTAATGTTTTCTAATGTCTTGTAACATTTTCCTAATGTTTTATAACATTTTCCTAAGGTTTTTTTAGGGTTCATGTTAGGTTCAATATGGTTAGGGTTTAATGTTAGGGTTCAATATGGTTAAGGTTTGATGTTAGGGTTAATGTTAGAGTTAATGTTGATTTATGTTTCAGATTCATGTTAGGGTTAATTTGTTAGAGTTTATGTTGATTTATGTTTCAGTTTCATGTTAGGGTCAATTTGTTAGAGTTTATGTTGATTTATGTTTTAGTTTCATCTTGGTTTTATGTTTTGTAACATTTTCCTAATGTTTTGAAACATATGTAATAAAAATAAATAAATTAAATAAATAACGTTTTCCTAAGTAACATTTTCATAATGTAAAATTTTCCTAATGTAACATTCTCCTAATGTAACATTTTCCTAATGTTTTGAAACATATGTAATAAAACTAAATTAATTAACTAAGTAACTAACATGTGATCTTAACTAAAAAAAAATTAAATCTACATAAATCAATATTTTATACTTTCTAAAAATTAAAATAACAAAATTAAAACAAAAAATATCAAATAATAGTATAACTACATTAATTTAACAAAAGAAAACTTAAAAACATTTTAAAAAACAAAAAAAAAAATCCTACCTATTTTCGGCCGAAGTACTCCTATTCTGCTCCGCAATTCTCGGAAGGTGATCAGTGCAAATGAGTCGCTCTAACCAAATTTTTGGGTATATAAAGGTTTTAGGGGTTCCGACCGAAATGGTTTCGGCTAGAACCCATATGCCACATCGATGCCACATGGCACCGCATGTGTGCCACGTATGTACGACCAGACATGTTCCGGCCGAAACAACCAAAATGGTCCTCAAGTGTGACACAACTTCGTACTTTTACCCTGCATTATGTGCAAGAATTTATGCTTGGGTCCCCTTGATAAGTCTTTGAGTGCTGATATAGATGCATGTGACTATGAGACGTTCGAGATGGGTGATGCACCAGATGTCACTATAGGGAATATAATTTCCCATAGAGAGACCTCTCATGGGATAGAGGAGGAGGCACAAGAGGCATTGAATCCTCAAGTTACGGTAAGACTAAATGTTTAATTTCATAGTGTATTTGATGTTAAACAAATATTGTTAGTAGATAACTTATAATGACTGCACACTTATGTTTATATATACGGTTTATTTATTTTTTAGTTGATGAAAGAGGAGGAGATGAGACATGTGGAGGTTACACGCTCTCCGCCATTTCATTTGGCCTTAATAGCTCTATGGTATATGCTTTCACACCATTGGTTTACTTTTATTTATCAATATACATGTTTTTTTTATAAAAATTAATGTATAAAAATAATATACTAATTAATATTTTTATCTTATTCTACTCTTGCAGGTTTCATCTACTACTAGCGAGGGGCAATGTGAGGGGGGTTTAGTGACACACGTTGACAAGGGGGAGGTAGTTAAGAGTTTTAGAATGATTATGCACATATACTTGTAACTTGTGCGTACTAATTTATGTATGTGGTAAACTTGGCCTTGTTATTCAACCATACACTTCAACATAGTCCTTTTTCATCAGCCACATATAGAAGTGAATATGAGTTATTCATCCTGCATGCCTGTATGATTTGACCTATTTCTTTCTATCTACATGGGGTTTTTGAATAGCTCTCGAAATGAGAGTCTCACAACCATAGACCGATCTAAGAATGAAGGATTTTTTTCCATGAATGTAATGCAAATGCAAGATTATTCTGAGAATTGAAAGATGCAAGATTAATCTAAGACATTATTTCAATGCAATTATTCTAAGAAATTGAAATTATTCTATTGCAAATGAAAGATTTTAACTAGAAATGAGATGATAAAATAGAGCAACAATTCAGTATTCTAACAATGCATAAAAAGACTGGGGTTTTGAATGAGGAAGGGGAGTTCTTTTATAGACTTAGAGGTGATCAGAATAGAAATTTTCCTTCTTGAAATAAAATAGATAGAAAAGCTAGTTTAAAATAGAAAGCTTTCTTTAAAAGAAAACAATAAATTGTTTTCCCTTTGCTTTAGCTGTTTTTCTTTCTTTGATTTTAACTGTTTTATTTATGATTTTAACTGTTTTCTTTCTCTTTAAAGCACAGTTAATTCAAAACTTCTATTTCTGAACATGAGAGAAGATTTTTGAGAGAATATTTAATTAAATAAATAAAGTATGACCTCATAAATATGTTTTTCTTAATTATCTAAATATTTAAATTCAATTATTGAAATGAGGATATTTAATTAATAATTAAATATTATTTAATTCCTTTTTACGTGGTTTAGCTAAAAGGGGTGAATTTAATTTAATTAAAGTGCTAGGACTTTATAATTAAATTAATTCAATCATAAGGTTTGTTTAGCCAATTGATTGATATTTATGAATTAAATATAATGTATGATTAATGCAGATTTAGGATTTTCTGTATTTGACACTTAGGTCGAGAAGAGTCAGTCAAAACTCAGAATTGCCAAGTACAATAGGACTTTGATGATTCAGAAGAATGACAAATGTAACAAAATTGGTTAGGGTTGCAAGATGCTAATTTTGGGGTGTTACATTTTGCCCCTCTTTGAATTGATGTGTGAGAAGCGCATTGATTCAAAGAATAGTCTAATGCTTGAAGCACAGAAGAATAGATTTGAACATTGGTGATGAAAAGTTTGATTGATGAAGATTTGAGAGCCATCTCTAGGATAGAGCTTGACTCTCCGAATTGTAGGTTAGGTTTCCAAGACACCGGTTAAGTAGAGTTTTTCAAGGATCATATTCATAACAAATCTTGATCCTCAGGGATCTAGGTTAGAATTCTCTGATACCTAATAGATTAGGATTTTGAGAATCATCTCCAGAATGAAGTTTGATCCTTAGGGATCTAAGTTAGATTTCTTAGAAACCTAATAGATTGATATCTTTCACAAGACTTTCCCCATAATGAGGCTCAAACTTTAGGAGTCAGGGTTAGATTGCCTCGATACCTGTCCAAAAGATGGTCAATAGAGGTTTTGAGGAATATCTCTAGAACGAAGCTTAGTCTCCCAATATCTAAGTTAGATTTCCCAGACACTGGTCAGATTGATATCTTTCACAAGACTGTCCCCAGAACAAGGCTCAACCTTCAGGAGTCGGGGTTAGAATGCCCTGACACCTGTCCCAAAAGATAGTCGATAGAGACTTTTAGGACTATCTCCAGAATGAAGCTTAGTCCCCCAATATCTAGGTTAGATTGCCCAGACACTAGTTAGATCGAGTTTCAGAATCATCTCCAGAACAGAGCTTGATTTTCAAGAGTCAGGGTTAGATTGCCCCAATTCCCAATAGATGAGTTTTTTGAGAACCATCTCCAGAATGAAGCTTGATCCTCAAGAATCTGTGTTAGATTTCTTAGATACTTAATAGATTGAGATTTAGAGAATCATCTCCAGAATGAAGCTTGATCCTTAAGGATCTAGGTTAGATTATCCCAATACCTAATAGATGACTAGATGTAAGGAACAAAGATTCCCTTATTGATTGTGGAGTATCTAGTTTTGACTATGAAGTATCAAAAATTGAACATGCCCTAAGTGATGAGACACCCCTAGCAATGAGGACTTTTAAATTCACATCGGATTGATTGGAATAGATTCAATGATGTAATCATCCTGCCCCCTCGAGAGAGAAATGAAAAGATGACATGTCATAATGATGATTAAGAGTGATAAATCATAGATAGATGTTAAATTGGAGATCAAGAAGAACTCAAAATAGATTACAGAAGAAATCAGAAGATTCATAATCAATTTCAAGCGATGTCGAGGTCTAGTTGACTAAGTTTGACCAGGGTTGACTTTTGAGTAAAAAAGTCAAAGATTTGAGGAAATGTTGATTAGATAAGATTTTGACAAGAAAGCGACATCAGAAAGTCAATTGCACAAGTGTCCGATCGTGTCGGTCCCAAAAATTTTAAAATGTGATTTTGAGCGATATAGGAGTGTTAGATTTTTTTTTTGATCCCAAAAATGGGTTGAGCATATAGCTGAAGATAGAGAGAGCTGAAGATAGAGAGCGGGGATCAAACACTTGTGTAGTAGTGGTGAAGCCAGGACACTGAAGAAGAACTCCCCAATGTACAAATCCAAGAGAACACAATGAATTGAACATAAAATTGCTGCCACAATGCAAGTCTAGAATGAAAATGCAATCTTATGCTAGATGCAATATGAAAGTGCAATTCTAGGACATGGTTGTGAGACCCATCATAAAATCATCATCATTGAGAATTTTTTGGAACATCAAAGTTGATACAACCCTTACTAGTGCCACAATGCAACCATAAGGATATGAATATGACTTTCATTGGAGAAAATGTAGGAAATGAATGTAAGCACCAGGGCACAAAAGCCAAGATGACCTGAACATTGTTTCTAGTTAATGTTGCAAGAGTACACCAGTATCGAAGCATTCAAAGCCAAGATAACCATGAGTGTGATCGTGTGTAAACAAACAAAGCAATAACAGTCAAGGAGATAGTACCGACCTCACCATGGCGTACAAATAAACAAGATCGAGGGATGTGAGACTTTTCCACCTTAATGCGGGAGCTCTTATCACATACACCCTATTTATTTGACGTTGCCAAATCATTGAGAATACACCAAAAAGAAGTAGAAAAAGAAAATATCAATGATATCCATAAGAATAGACACCATACAAAGAAAGATTCAATCATAGCTCAGCGAGTTTCAATGTTTTCGCATATGTATGTGTATGAGGTGTTGAAAAACACCATTGTGCTTGTGAGTGCATTATGTTTGATTATTATTGATAGATGTTTACGTGTGAGATATCCAATGTGTGTTGAAAAATATAGATGTGTCCAAAGATAGTGTTAAAAAAAACTATTTATGGTGGTGTTGAAAAACACCAGTTTGTGTCAGTTACAAGTTGTCCTTGAGAAGTGACAAGATTACTGACTCTAGTGTAAACTAAAGATGTGATCAAATTGGGGACCCATGCCCCTAGTAGCGATGACTGACTTGACGTATGTTGCGAGGACAAACTAGATTTGGTTTCCCCCAGGCATATGGTTCTAAATCAGTGTCAAGTCAGTAGGGTTTGCAAAGGAACCAAAGTGTCATGAAAGTGACCAAAAGCTATGTACAAGCTAAAGCAAAGAATGCCAAGATTGAGTATCGATAGATAGAGCATTTGAGTATAAATCCAACTGTAATGGATGTGAGAAATCTCAATAGTACAATGATAGTAGGAAGACACAGTGAGAACCACTGATGACAGATGTGAGAGAGATTCTCAAGTGAAGAGATCATAGTACTAGCTAGACATCAGTAGGCAGATGTAGTGAGAACCACTAGTGACTAATGTTAGGGAGATTCTTAAGGAGAGACAAATAAGTATAAGCTAAGCGATATTAGGCAGACGTAGTGAGAACCACTGGTGACTGTCATGAAGTAGATCCCAAAAATTAATAAGACAGTGCCCCCTAGACTAGGAGGGTTGCCCCAAGAGTATAACCGGTTCCAATCTATGTAAGTTGGTGTCTTGATGGGAAATGAAAAGCATGTGGAAAGAAAATGCAAGTAGGAAAGCATGAAAGAAGGAAATCAAATGCATAAAGCCAAGTGGTGTTGTGATAGATATAGCAATGTGGGACAAGAAGCACTTGTTTTCCAGGTTTTCTCCTTCTTCATAGAAATTATTTTTTTGCTACCATGACACCTGTTTGCTAGGTTTTCATCAATGGCACCTTTTTCTCTTTTTCTCTTTTTTTTTTTTTTTGTATTTTTCAATTTTTTAAATTTTTTTGTATTTTTGGATTATATGATATTTTTGGAGATACATCAAAGCACCTATTGCTAGGTTTTCACTAAGATGATCATTTTTGTCAGGACATTTCAAATTTTTAGAAAATTTTCAAGACTTTACTATATACATGAGCATGCTGAAGATGTCTCAGTTGTAGAACCGTTTCAGATGAAGAGCATTGATGGGTTGTTTGAGTTGTTCTCCCTCAGTAGTAGAAATTTGATAAGTGCTGGATCCAAACACTACAGTGAAAATATATACACCAAGCCAATTTGGTTCAAACTTTCCTTTCTAGATTCGATGTTGTTGATTCTTAGGGTTCTCCCTCAGAACGAGGTCACTTGCTTGGAATTATCGTGGGAAAACTTTCTTTTTATAGATCTTGGACATCCTTTTCTGGTATGATCTAAGGTGATCAAATGCCACTTGCCGATGTTCATCAAGTAGTTCTAGCTCTTGTAGCTAAGATATTTTGTTATCATCATCAGTAATGAGGCCTTTCAGAGAGACTCGTAGAGAAGGAATCTCAACCTCAATAGGTAACACAACATCTGCTCCATAAACCAAAGCATAGGGCGTAGCCCCTGTTGTTGTTCTTATGCTTGTCTTGTATGCCCAGAGAGAGGGATTGATCTGAAGATGCCAATCTCATCCAGATTTATGCACTATGCGATGCAGGATTTTAAGGATTGTCTTGTTGGATGCTTCTGCCTATCCATTACCCTGAGGATAATAGATGGAAGACCAATGCTGAGTAATTTTAAATTTAGAGCATAGCTCTGTCAAATCCTTGTTTTTGAATTGCTCCCATTATCAATGATTATTGTTGAAGGTACACCATACCTACACATGATGTAGTTTAGAATGAACATAGCTATTGATTTTCCATTGGAAACGGTGAGAGGGATTGCCTCCACCCACTTGGTAAAATAGTCTGTAGCTGTGATGATGAACTTATTTCCATTTGAGGACAAGGGATAAATCTAAACCACCAAGTCAAAGGCCCATTGTTGAAATGGCCAAAAAGTAATGAAGGGAATAAGCTCCTTGGCTAGAGCATGAATCACATTACCATGTAGTTGACAATGTTTGCAAGACTTAGCAAATTATGTAGCTTCTTTTTCCATATCTGGCCAATAGTAACTAGCTCTAATAAGTTTACAGGCCAGTGTTAGGCCGTTAGAGTGATACCCATAGATGTCTTCATGCACCTCTACTAATGCATGTTTGGACTCATCAGGTTCTAAATACCTAAGGAGGGTACTGTCTAGACCGTGCCTATACAAGTCGTTATCTATGATGACAAACCGTGAAGCACTACAGATTAAGTGACGTTTCTCATTCTGGGTGTAAGTGTCTGGAACAATCTGGTCATGAAGGTAGGAGTAAATATGATGGTAGAAATATGAGTCATGTCCAATGACATAACAAATCATCCAGGAATTAGGGGAATCATAGGCTTGGTAGCGTAACGTCTCCACTAGGAATTCATGTCAAAAATCATTTTCTGGCATCTGTAACATGGAGGCAAGAGTAGCCATTGCATCTGCTGCTTTATTATCAACCCTTGGAACTTGTTGAAATGTGATGTGAAAAAATACTTTCTAAGGTCATCAACCAACCATTTATAAGGCACCAACTTGTCATCCTTTATCCGATAGATATCATTTACTTGATTGATGACTAACTGTGAATCTCCAAGGACATTGAGCTCATCCACTCACCACTCAAGGGAGATCTACATACCATTGATTAAGGCTTCATACTCAGTGATGTTGTTTGTACAAGGAAAAAAAATCTTATATGCTTTTGGTAAAGAGTACCTTTGAGGTGTAATGAAAAGTATCCCAAAACCTAACCCCTGTTGGGTAAATGAACCATCAAAGAACATAGTCTAGGACCGATGTGTAAGAAGTAATATGGACTCATATGGAAATTTTATGTTCAATGGTTGATGATATACTAGAGGTGCTTCCACCAATTGATCTGCAATCACTTGCCCTTTGATGGCTTTTCTTTCTACATATTCAATATCAAATTCACTGAGAAGCATCACCCATTTAGCGAGTCTACCTATGAGGGTAGCTTTACTGAGCAAATATTTCAGAGGATCAATTTTAGCAATAAGGTGGGTAGTATGAGCCAGCATGTAGTGTTGCAGTTTTTGTGAAGCAAATACCACTACAAGGCAAGCCTTCTCTATAGCAGAATACTTTATTTCATATGAGACCTAAGTTCTACTAATGTAATAGATAGCCCTTTCTTCTTTGTGTTGATCTTCTTGAGCCAATAGGATACCCAATGATGTATCTATAGCAGAGATATAAAGTATAAGAGGATTCCCATGAAAAGGAGGCATCAAGATTGGTGGGTTTGCAAGATACTATTTGATTTGTGTGAACCCTTCATCACATTCCTTATTCCATTGGTAAGTCACTCCTTTATGTAAAGTCTTGGTGAATGGTTGTGACTTGTCTTCCAGTTGTGAGATAAAGCGCCAGATAGACTGTAGTCAGCCTTGAAGTCCTCTCATTTGTCTGATATTATTTGGTGGTGACATTTCCATGATAGCTTAAAATTTTGTAGGATCCACCTCGATGCCTTTTGCAGAGATAATATAACCAAGCAATTTTCTAGAGGTTATGCTGAATGCACATTTCTTAGGATTGAGCCTCAGACTGAACTATTCCATGCAATCTAGTATAGGACCTAGATCCGCAAGATGTTTCTCTTGTTGCATGCTCTTAGCTAGAGTGTCATCAACATAATATTCCATTGTTTTGTGCATCATGTCATGAAATATGGTGGTGACAGCTCTCTGATATGTAGCACCAACATTTTTGAGCCCAAAGGGCATGACATTCCAACAAAAAGTGCCCCATGCACATGTGAAAGTATTTTTCTCTTGGTCCTCTAGAGCGATCTTTATTTGATTGTAGCCAGAGATACCATCCATTAGTGAGTACATTTCATATCCTGTCATCATATCTACAATCATATCAATATTGGGCAATGGAAAGTCATCCTTAGGACATGCCTTATTCAAATCTCTGATGTTTGTGCATACCCAAATAGATTTATTATGTTTTGATACTGGAACTATGTTAGAGATCCATTCTGCATAGTTAATTACTCTGATAAAAACTGCCTTAAGAAGTTTCTCTAATTCACCCTTGACAAGTAGAGCCACATATGGCTGCATTTTCCAAAGCTTTTGTTTGATAGGCTTGATGCCTGGTGCAATGGACAAGTGGTGCATGATTAGATTAGGGTCTAATCCTAGCATATATGAATATTTCCATGAAAAGTTTATCTTTTTACTCTGGAAGAATGTAATAAATTCCTCCCTTTCTGTCTCTGATAATGATTGTGCCAAATGAATGATCTGAGTTCCCAAGTTGACTGTTTGAGTGGGCTCAATTAGCATAGATGATCATTCCTGGAAATGACTTGGAAGTGTATCAAGTATCTCATCCTCAAGCACCTCAGAGAGGTTTTTATCCTTGGATATGTCCTTTATTTTGACTTTTTTAGGCTCTGACACTGCCACAATGTGGTTTTCACCGTCAGAGCACCTACTTTTTCTTCTTTTGATTTTGTGACTAAGATACTTGATATCAGCCTCGGTCATTTTGACACTTTCTTAACTAGTGGAGGATGTTACATGTTCAATAGCATGGAGGTAACATGCAAGAGCATAATCATTCTGGAACATAAGGACTTCATTAGATGGGGAGGGAGAGTTCCATTCTATAAGCTTGGGATGGTGGAAAGAAAGAGAAGTGATGGGTTCAAGTGCATTCATGGTATAATCATTGAAAGCATGGATGAGAAAGTCAAGACCCAAAGCAATCTCATCCAAAGGTGTAGTCAAATTCCTTTGATTCCTAGTGACTGTAGTAGAGGACACGTTAACATCTATGGAGTCAGACTCATTTAACCTGACACTAGACCCTTCACCTATGTCAAGAAGGTTTTCATGCATGTGAATTATATCTATATCTCTATCAGAGGTGGCATATGAAAAGCTATCGAACTCATATTCATGAGAGTCTGTTTCATCATTAGGCATGATATCAAGAACATGAGTAAAATCAACCCTCTACCCCCAGTTTGGGTGGGTTCTACCTAAAACTTCTGCTATGGTGAGATAAGCACCTTGTGGCATAGGTGCTTCATCAATGCTTGCAACATCCTCTATTTCTTGTGTAGTGAGGAGTGGCTAGGATTCCTATTCAAACTCCTCTTGAAAGTGTGTGGGTATGTACAAATCACCCTAATGACCTGAATTGACAGTGTGCATTTCTTTCCACTGCTCGTAGTTTAATGGAGAAAGTGGAGTGGTTTTATTAGAATCATTGTTAGTCATGACTGTACTGACATGTGGTATAAAGTCATCTAGCTCAGCAAAGAATGCTTCTAGATCTAGAGGAATGGGACAAGGGAAGTAGTCTTGCTTTGAGCTATCTTTGGACTCTTCAATTGTAGATGTCTCTTCAAGTGTTGGTTGTTGATCTGTGTGAGGTACAAATTGGTTTATTCCTAGTTGAAATGTGAGCTTCTTGAACCCTATACCTATAGAGTCACGTGTTTGGAAACCAATAGCTTGAAGTGGTGCAATCAATCCTTTATGATTTGCACCTATAGGACCAGTTCCTTTGTACCCAAAGCGTTGAAAAATACTTAGAGCTTAACCATACTGTTCAGGATTTATGTCATAAGGTGGAGTGGTTTGTTTAGAAGTGTCTTCTCCTTTATAGATCTAGGATTTGATAGCCCTATTTTTAGCTTCTTCTTCGAATGGTATTGTGGCTTGTACAAAGGTACCACCATATTTTGTTGGAGGAGGAACTTTAGAAGGTTTAGTGCTTTCATAAGGTCTCTCAAAAGAACATGGAGACAAAGGCAGACATGTAACAAAGAACACTGGTTCAATCTGATATCCTCCCATGTTAGTTTCCTTGAGTGTCAGACCCTTTTCCATTTCTTTTAGTTTAGTCTCAAAGAGCTCAATGGACTCTCTATTGGTGGGCACAAAGATGTCAGCAAATTTTGTGAGTGTGTTGCAATCATAGCATGTATTAGAAGGTATAGTCACTTCAAACCCTTGGAATGGGAATTTAATACACTGATGGTATGTTGAAGGGACAACCTACATTTCATGGGTCCATGTCCTTCCCAGCAGAATATTGTACGCTAAAGGAATGTCAAGCACTTGATAGATAACATCTCTTTCAATAGGACCAACTCTAATGGGCAACACAACTAGCCCCTTAGATTTCCATTCTTCTTCATCGTATGCTTTAATAGTAATATTTTTGTGAGCATCTATGCAATATTTTTTGTAGCCTAACTTAGTAAGGAAGCTAGCAGAGCAAATATTGAGGCCAACTCCATTGTCTATGAGAACATCGTGGACATGGTTTGGGCCAATCATGACTTCAATATGTAAAGGGTTGTTATGCGGGTGACTCAAGAATGGTCATCTTCCTCAGAGAAAGACAAGTAATGGGAGGAGGTCAAGTGACCTACCATGGATTGAAACCGATTGAGATCAAGATATTTTGGGATATTTGCCTCAGTGAGGGCTTTGTCAAGGATCTCCCTATGAGCAGGGGAGATTTTTAGCAGCTTGAAGATGGTGATCTGAGCATTCATACATTTTAATTGTTCTAGAATGCTATAACTGGCAACATTAGATGAGGAACCCAATTTTGGATTCTTATTGGCAGAGCCAACATTAGTTTTGTCTGTAGGTGGTGTTGCTATAAATGCAGAAGGCTTAGGGCCTTTAAGAATGATCTTAGCGTGAGATTGAGTAACAACTTTTGCACTAACCTTGGAGGAATGAGGTGTAGCCTCTCGCAAGATGAAAGGATTTTTTTGCTTGGAAGTATCTTCTTTTCCCTTGAGAATGACAATGTTACAGTATTCAGTATCAACAGGCTCAACCATATTAATGACATTGTCGTTATTGGTGTATGTATAGTTGACCTTGGCATCAGCATTTTTGCCTTTAGATGACTCACCTTTCCCATGAGGAGGAAATGGATATTTAAAATCTTGGTGGTCTGAGTTCTTGTTGTGACTTCCCACAGCAATAACCTCACTATCGATAAGATCTTGGATTTTATGCCGCAATTTAAGACAAGTAGTCATTTTATGACCTTTGTCTTGGTGAAAATCACAATAAGTAGATTAATTCCACAAAGAGGGTCTCAGTGGTGGATCATAAGGTCATGAATTATCCAATGGAGTAAGTAAATGGTTGTCCAAGAGAGTCTTGTAAACCGCATCAAGAGGTTCTCCCAAAGGAGTGAATTCACGCTTGGGTCTAGGTGCCCAAGGTTTTGATCCAAAGAATCATGAAGTACTTGGTTTGGATTCTGCCATAGCCTATTCAGTGGCTTTGGCCACTTGCATTGTGGTAGTGAGATTAAAGGAAGCATTTGAAGGCTTGGGAGTCACATTGTCTACAACTCCATCATTCACAACATTCTGGTTCTTGTTGGGAAATTTGGGTTTATCTTTTCCTGAAGAGGAAGACCATTGTTTATTTTCCTTGTGTAAGGTCAATTCTCCTTTCTTGATCATAAATGTCTCAATTCTCACAGCTTTCTTAATCATGTCATCGAAGGTTAGAGGACCTTGTAGCTGTACTTGATATCCAAAGTTGGGAAGATGATTATCTAGAAAGATGTCCAACTTTTTGGACTCTGGTATTTTGCGAGAATATCATGTATAAAGTTGTCTCCATCTTTGGAGAAATGTCAAGAAGGATTCCCCATGATTTTTTTTCAAGTTGCAAAGATCTCAGATGTGAATCGGATGTTGGATGTTGTGAGAATAGTGTTGTAGAAACAAATTGGCTATTTTGTCAAAAGTTTTAATGCCAGTTGGTAATCTAGAGAACCATTCCATAGCCGACCCTCCCAAATTATGTGGGAAGAGGTGCATGAGGTAGGTGGTATCATGTATAAAATCCATAGAGAGGGCACCAAACTCTCTCAAATGATCTTGGAGATTAGAGGTACCCAAGTATTTATCGTATTTGGGAAGTTCAACTCCTTTGGGAAAAGGAGGCATGCATAGAATCTTATCAAATGGGGATGGACAAATGCTTTCCAGTGTGAATTGAGTGGTAGGTTTTTCTTTTTCCTTCATGAGTTGAAGGAGTTTCTCTTGCATGCCTTGCATTTGTTTTTGCAAGCGGGAGTTTTTTAGTTTCTTCCTATTTCTCAACAATTGTCTCTACCTTGTAATCAAAGGGAAGTTTGGCATATTGGATGGCTAATTCAGGAAGGTATTTATCCTTCTCTTCTTTAATTATGAATTCCATCATTCTCATGAAGTTTTTATTATTGTGAGCGTCTAAGATATCCCCTTGGGTTATTTCTTTCTCTTCATCAAGGGGAGGGTCTTGAAAAGTGTATTTACCCCTGGTTTTAGAGAGATCATCTCTGCTATGTTCACCTAATTGGTCATGATCTACCATCTTGCTAGAATGCAAGTGTTCAAAGTGTAAAGACTCAGTTTGAGAAAGTTGAGTGTTTTCAGAATTTGGTTCCTCTTGGAAAAAAGGATTTTGAATCTGGCTAAAATCCACTAGAAATGACCATTTGATGTAAGGTCAAAGTACTAGAGAAGGAGATTGAGATGATTACTCACTAGATGTAGCCGACAATGGCATGGAAATCATAGATTCATCTTGATTGATTGAAGGGAAGGTTCTGCCACTTTGAGTTGTAACAATCATAGACAAATATTGTACACGGGATGTAAGCTAGGACCAAACTTGAAACTGTCTCAAAGTAATTGCATAGAAAGTGCCAAAAGGTGAATTATCCTTGGTGCAAATCATCAGAGATGAGGCTAGAATAGCCAAGAGATAACTATTGTGATACAAGGCATGACAACATAGTAGAAATAGACCAAAATATATGAGACAAGACCAGTTTAAGAAAGAATCACATAATCCTCAACCCAAGAAACCAAGTTTTTGACTGTGTGAAGATAGAAGGAAGATAAAAAAAACCATATCAGTGACCAAATTTAATAGAGGTACACCTGACAGATGGGAAATTTCTCTCTATTTGGATTAAAAAGATTCAGACTCATGCGAAGAAGTACTATGACAGATTGGTGAAAAAAATAACAAAATGGTGAACAAAATAATAACAATATTGCAAAATGTCGCATGATGATTGCCAGAGTGCCACGTGAAGTTTCTCAGATAATGATGCGAAGATGGAAGAATATCGTGTGAAACTAGGCAGTGAAAGCGTCAAATTCTATAGAACCAGACAGTTAAGACTATATTGCATTTTTCAAGAAAAAACCATGATGTTTTCCTACAGATAATTTAGTTTGCAGATTGTTTTGGACATGTTCAAGTTTGATATTTTTTGTGATTTGGTTCTTTTTTTGATTGTTTAAGTGATACACCCATGCAAAACATATTAAGCAGAATGTTTGGAGTACCAGAATAGACATATCACAATCCTGGGATAGCCAGGGCAGTATCTGTTGAATCCCCACTTGAACAAAAGTTTAGCTACGCCTACTCTTAATGGACAACTTAGAATCTTGGAGGCATAGGCTCCTCCTTACATGTGCACTCACTTCTCAAGCACACCATGCTTTGAACCCCAAAGGAATTTCTTCCCAAAGGGTTTTTGTCTCTACTAAGAGTCATAAAAGTGTGGGGCATCTTAGTCGGTCTCTGACCTTCCACACCAATAGATAGAGGGTTTTTGGAAACTAGAACAACGGTTTGTAGTAAGGAAATCCATTCAAGTGGTTATGATCAAGTTATTTTCCCAATTAAGGGGGCTCTCCCAATCCTTTCAAAGCAAGGCTTTCACCTTAACAATGTCAGGACTTTAATGCACCACTAGGGTACTGGAGGAGATTTTGGTTGCCACAAAAAATTCAAACCTATCCATTATGAGATTAATCACAATGGAATTTTTTATATACAAGTTCAGAAGGGCTTGGCTTTAGCCTGTTACCGGTTGGGCATCCACTCTCACTGGCTCTACTAAAGCTCTTGAGAGGTAGCCACTCTAGAAGAATCACATGAATTTCTCTTACACCCAAGATCCATATAGGCGAGGGGAGAGGATACATTCATGTAGTTCTTGGAATTACAATCTAGAAAACACTTCAATCACACAAGATAATGATTCATTTTAAGCACCAACAGAAGTGTGTTATAACTACTGAAAAATAGACATGAGAGTTTTTGTGAAAACATGTATGTCTTTGACAAGCGTCCTGTAGTAAATACGTTAGTAGTTTGTAATTCCTTTCTTCATCTAAACATCCCACAAACCACCGTTAAGCTGTTTTAAAGATATAAATAGGAAAAAAACAGTCAACAACAAACAACAAACATTAGTCGTTAGAAAAATAGCAGAAAAAGAGATAAAAAATCACAATTTAAAAGTCACTAGAGTCAAATGTCACGCGAAGAAGTATCACAATCCACATGAAGAATCCCAGCGTATCACATGAAGAAATGCATATAATTGAAAAAATTTGCATGGTTATGCAAGAAATTTCACGTGAATTTTCATTATTGATCCGTACGGACGAAAATCAGAATTGATCAAAAGGTGTAAAAAATGAGGCCAGAAAGTAAAATTTTGAGCCCCACGGTGGGCGCCAGAAATGTATGTGGTAAAATTGGTCTTGTTATTCAACCACACACTTCAACATAGTCCTTGTTCATCAGCCACATACAAAAGAGAATATGAGTTATTCATCCTGCATGCCTATATGATTTGACATGTTGCCTTCTATCTAGATGGGGTTTTCGAATAGCTCTCAGAATGAGAGTCTCACAACCATAGACCAATCTAAGAATGAAGGATTTTTCTCCATGAATGTAATGCAAATGCAAGATTATTCTAAGAATTGAAAGATGCAAGATTAATCTAAGACATGATTTCAATGCAATTATTCTATTACAAATGAAAGCTTTTAACTAGAAATGAGATGATAAAATGTAGCAACAATTCAGTATTCTAACAATGCATAAAAAGACTGGGGTTTTGAATGAGGAAGGGGAGTTCTTTTATAGACTCAGAGGTGATCAGAATAGAAAGTTTCCTTCTTGAAATAAAACAGATAGAAAAGCCAGTTTAAAATAGAAAGCTTTCTTTAAAAGAAAATAATAAATTGTTTTCCCTTTTCTTTAACTTTTTTTCTTTCTTTGATTTTAATTGGTTTATTTATGATTTTAACTATTTTCTTTCTCTTTAAAGCACAGTTAATTCAAAACTTCTATTTTTGAACAGGAGAGAAGATTTTTGAGAGAATATTTAATTAAATAAATAAAGTATGAAGTCATAAATATGTTTTTCTTAATTATCTGAATATTTAAATTCAATTATTGAAATGAGGATATTTATTTAATAATTAAATATTATTTAATTCCTTTTTATGTGTTTTAGCTAAAGGGGTGAATTTAATTTAATTAAAGTGCTAGGACTTTATAATTAAATTA
>MU226429.1:1164647-1194800 GCA_018584345.1 Thuja plicata
TGAAGCAAAACATTTGAAAAAGAATCTTGAAGCAGCTCTTGAAGATCTTGACAGATCTAAGAAGGAAAATGAAGAACTAAGATTGAAAAATGATGGCTCTCAAATACTTATTAAAAGGCTAAGAAAATATCTGAAAGATTATTCTACAAGTGATCTAGGAAAAATGGTCAAAAATCTTAATGAAGAGAATAAATCTCTAAAGGATAAACTTGAAGATCTGGAGGAACAACTTACAAATAACCAGAACACCATTCAAGACAAAATCAAAGAAAGCAATCAATTGGAAGATGAAATTCTGTAGGCAAACATGAAAGTCTTGGAATTGGAAAACATGAAGAAGAAGTTGGAATCTGAATTAACAGAAGCAAAAGACAAGATTGATAAACTTCACACAAGTTCTGATTTGATTCAAACCTAGCTCAATGCGCAAAGGAAAAAAGGGAACACTACTGGTCTTGGATTCAGTACAACACAAGATAAAATCAAATCATCACAAAAGAGAGAAAAAACACTTGAAGCATCTTCAGAAGCTAAGAAAGTTGAAGATACTACAGAGGTTATATCTGAACCACCTAAAAAATAAATCAAGCAAATTAACAAAACTTATTATGCATGCAATAAATATGGGCATTTGGCAAGAGATTGCAAAGAGTTAAGACCTTTTAAATGTTATTGTTACTCCTGTAATAAGTTTGGTCACAGGGCTATTCATTGTAGAATAAGTCAAAGAAATCAACCTCAGAAAAATCATAGGAATATAAATCTAAGCAATCAAAGAAATCAACTCTCAAGGAATTTCCAGAACATTACATGTTAGATATCCAACTACAATGGACACACAGAAAAGCAATGCAGCATGATGAGCAAGAACATCAGACCTCCTATCATTTGTCACACATGTGGAAAGGCTGGACATATCACAAGGTTTTGTAGATCCAAAAATTAGAAACAAGAGGATCCTAAAAATTCACTATTTAAAGAGAAAGGAGAAGTAAATTTCTTCAAAGCAAATGAAGATTCAAGAAAAATATGGGTTGAAGTTAAGAAGGACAATAATGTTGACAAAGTAGTTGATGCATCCATAGTGGACGCACCCTCTACTTCTGCTTGAATAGACCTTCTTGGTCTTAGGGGGAGCTATTCTAGCTCAGAACCCCTGTGCGGTTGGTGTACTCACTTCAGAGTATGCGCCTTTGGATTCATGGTTAAAAGCACAGATTATAGCTATATGCATTCATGCATTATCTGAATTGCATCGGGATCAAAGTTTGAAAATATCTATGTATGGTTGCAAGCATTAAATGCAACAGATTGTATAAAAAGAAATTCACGGTTGATCATTTTCACATTTACATTAGACATCATAGAAATTGAAGAGAATAGGAGCACTAAGACATCAAATCATGAAGGCATAACAGTTTGGTAGTTAGAGAAAATGGATAATCAGTTTGAAATGGAGCCCTAGCCGTCACGCCATTTCAAAATTTTGTGGAAACCCTACATAAGCAAACACCAAGTAAGTATGGTGACCATAGTTGTGTTTGATGTAGCAAATAGGAAGAGGTTCATATTTAAGAAGCATCCATTCAAATCCATACTGGATGATGTGGAAGGGCCTTTCTCCAAAACCCCGCTTGGCGTTGTTCATGTGGAAGATATCTGCATGTACATATACTGTAAGAAGGAATCATTAGGAGATGATAATATAGCCTCTCATATGGCATCAATGTTAAATAAGGATTTCACATTCAAAGATGAGTTCACGCACTTACAATACAACCCTATTGTTGAGTATTCGAATGCGCATGAATTTGAAGAACCAGAATAGGTAAAAATTTTGTTAAGCAGAATTCATGATGATCTTTTTTGGATTGGAGATGTCCCAGTTTGCATCACTACTGAACTAATCCATCAGTTAACTAGACTTCTAATGACTAGACTTATGCTTCCCACTATAAAGGATGTCAAGAAACAAATTGAGCAAGTTTTTTTGTCTAGGAGTGATAGGCGTGGAATGACAGTTGACCCTATCAAGGAAGATGACATTAAACTCATGACAATGATACTTGGATACAAGTTTCAGCATGCAAGCAGGCTAAATAGTGTCTCTATAGAAAAAGTCCTTGTAGCTATCAGAATAGTGAAGGAAAAAACCCAATACAACCTATGTGATATCTTGCGCAGTCAATTAATTGACAATATCTGAATCATCAAGCATGACAGGAGCAAAACATTCAAGTTTGGATCTTTGATCATCTATTTGTATTACCATATAGTTGGAAAGGTTGCAGACCTTTATCTAGACAAAGGCAAACCTAAAATGACTCAGATATCTCCTAAGGCCATAGTAGACAGAAGTGCAAGAGATACAATGGCTATGGATATAAAGATATTCAGGGTCAAAATCTAGAGCAGGTTTAGACTATTTGAGAAGATAGTTGACAAATACAGGGATACAATATGCTTTATGGTAGAGATACATTGCACATGCATGGAGGCTGTTGAGCCTAGAACCAAGTGGATTCATCCACTAGGGTATGAAGTAGAAGACCATGTGTTAGAAGGATATGCACAAGTCTTGTTGTCAGCACCTAAAGACCCTAATGAACCTAGATGGGTCACTTACAAAGAAAAGACCGACGAAGTGGATATTGAACTACAACTTGTTGTTAACAAAAGGAAAGCATCCAAAATAACATCCAACATTTTGAAAAATCATGGAGTCACACAAGAAGATTTGGATAAGGCAAAAGAAGCCAAAATTGCACAAGTTAAAATTGAGAAAACTGCTGAAACTCAAAAGAAGAAGCAAAAGAAAAATGAGGAGAATACCACTGTACCTACTACCACAATTGATCTAGACACATCTCCACCTTTTGTATCTAGCAAGAAACCCAGAGGAAGGAAGCTAGCGGCTACAAATCACCCATCCTCAAGGAACACCCAGAGCAAAGCTAAAAATGTTCAATCTCCACCTGAGGTAGGATTTAGACCCAGTCTAAATATCTTGAAGAATAGGATTGTAAATGAAGGAAGATTGGATACATTATCAAAATTCTATGATCAAGTTTAATAAATCAGTTCTTGAACTTAAGACAATGATACCAGATCAATTATGGAACTTGTTGGAGATAATGAAAAGACATGCTATAGAAGAGGACATGAAGATTAGAGAAGAAAATTTGGATACTCTTCTCCCTGTTTGTTCACATGATGAGAAGGCTATTCTGTTAGATCTGGTGAAGCCTCATCTTTGAACTAAGATAAGAACTCTTTAGATCATGAACAAAGAGTATGAGCAGGTTGGAAAGGAGACTAAAAAATAATTTGCACAAGTATTTATGGATAGACACATGTATCCACCAACGGCGCCTACAACAAAAGTTACCCTAGCTCCTCCCAAACAGGCTACAACTCTAGTAATTCAGATTGCGCCTATGACAGGTCCACAAGATTTAGTGCCCACACTAACAATAGCTTCTGATACAAATAAAGATTTAGAAGAAAATACAGTAGTTGACAATGTAAAGATATCTATGACAACTTCTGATAAAGATATGGATAAAGTTGATGAAGCATTTGTAAACACAGAGGAAATAAACATTGATGATACATCTCTACAATAGGATAAAGTTCCTCTCATTGATCCAATAGACTTGGATAAGGAGAAAGATACTCAAGGTAATGAGACACCAGTGAAGGAAATTCATGTCAAAATTGAATATGTAGACACAAGTCAGAATACTATTTTCTCACCATCCACTCAACCATCCACCTCATTGTTGTCAAGATTAACTCCTGACTCAGCAAGTTTGGATGCATGGGGAGAAGAAGACCTAAACAAGATCAGCGTTCTTTCCATGGAAAAGGTAAAAGAGAAACAAGTGATGAGGAACCCTCACTTCTTGGAAATAGTGAACATTTTGAATGACTTAGTGCCTACTGATCAGAAAGTAGCCAAAGTACAATCAGTTAAAGATGTGGACAACATCTTATAAAACTTTAAAACACATTTAACTAGCTTAGTAGAATCTGCTACTAAGATTGTAGAAGATGAATACAATAAGGAGAGACTAAATGAATTGGTAAAGAACTTTACCTTAGATCTGAAATCCTTAAAGATTGGGCAGGCTATATTGAAGGAATTGGTATATAAAGGAAAGAAAGTCATAGCAAACTGTATGGATAGAGTGAAGCTCACCTTTGAGCACACTAAAAAGATAGCAGAAGCAGAAGAAATGGTGGATAACATAATAAAATCAGTTGAAACCTCACAACAAGACATTAACATCTGCAATAATGTCCACCAAGGACAGTTGGACAAAATTGAGAAGGCAAAACTAGAAATCAGCAAGATAAGGGTAAGGCAAACACAATTGAGGAATGCACTTGCGCCATCTCTAGCAGTTCTTAATGAGAACATAAAACAAATTGATAACACCATACAGACATATGATCAAGGTCCTTGCATGGATCTGATAAATATGGAGAAATTGACATATGCTTTATGCGCGCATCTTCAGACAGTTGATGCAATGAAAGTCTTTTGGTAGAAAGAGATTCAATCTCTTCAAGCTGTATACCCAAAAGTCTACATGGAGTAAGTATGTTGAAGACTTAAATTTTCTACACACCTTTGTCATTAATGTCAAAGGGGGAGTAGTATAGAATGTATATATGTAGAGAAATATATATGTATATATCATTAAGTATTATGATATACAGTCATTTTTGTATAAAGTCATTTTGAGTAACTTAGCCACATTCCTTTGTTGCCATAAATGACAAAGGGGGAGATTGTTGGAAAGTGGAATTCCCGAGGAAGCATGACTTATTTTTTGTTGTCAATCATGGCAACAAATTCATACTTAAGATGTATCATGAAAGGAAAATGACTAAGTATAAAAATAGAGTAGACAGACACATACAGAGAGTAGCACATCAGCGCATGTGTTAGAGATGACACCAGAGCATGCGTGCTTCGGTATATACTCTATGATGTATAAAAATGCTAGATCTAGATGCGCAGAGTATGGAACATCAGTACAGAAAAGTTACAGGCAGATTAGTAAACCTGTAGTCCAGGAAACAGAGCATGGAAGCCGAATACAGTTTTGATCAGCGTGAATGATTTTGTAATGTAATGGATAATCACCTTTAGTTATAAGTTTATATTAATGTAATTAATGTTTTAGTAAACACACTTAGGTTGACTTGTTCGGAAGTTTTGTATATTTTTGTTTTAGGGAGGACTAGTGATTTGTTTTGGGTCCCGCCTATTCAGATTTGAAGATATAAGTATGTAATGTAAAGATATGTTACAAGTGTCAATAATTATGCAAGAGGAAGCTACAGAGGGACAATACTATGAAGTCAGAAGATGATATAGCTCTTTAAAGGAGTAAGAGCATCCACGCATACACAGAACTGATCAGACAACAGTGTCATTACAACAGTTTATTTTTGATATAGTGCATATCATTATTTAGAGGGTGGTAGCCTTCATATTATTGGGCAGTGAGCCTAGGCAGTGAGCCATATACCTTTAAGAGGGTTTTGTAAAAGACTCCTAATAGGGTTAGACCTTAACCAGGTCATTGTACTTAATTTGTAAAGACTGCTTCTAATAGGGCAAAGGAACTTTAACAGGTTCATTATACTCAGTACAATATTTTATGGGTACTAATTCCCACTGGAGTTTTCCTCTGATCAAGGTTCTTCGTAATCATATCATGTGTTATGTGTTCTTGTGTTATGTTTCTTTGGATGCACATTTGATATATGTTTAATTGGAAAAAATATAATTAATATATAAACACTAATTCACCCCCCCCCCTCTCAGTGTTTCTAACACTTATTACCATAATTATAAGCCGCTAGTTATCTTCAGTCCTACAAGATGAATGCCTTAAAATAATCTCAACAAATAACTACTTCTCAGAGTTCACTGCTAAACCTTATTCTTACTATTTACCGATTAGCAGTCTTTCATTTACTGAAATGCGATAAATAACTTAGTGTATACCTATCAATCTAGATTAGTTATGTGTAATACAAAACACTAAAGTAATAACTCATAAATACATTGACACGTGGATTTTTAATGTGGAAACCCTATTAACAAAAAAATCACTTGGTACTAGTAACTAAAAATTTTCACTCTTCTGAAGTGCGCTCGGTGAAGAGCCAACCCTGTTAAAGGTTACAAACACACTATTAGGTGTGACCTTGTTAGAGGATTTAAATAGAATATTTTGATAAGTAGGAGATATTTTTCCACAGCAAGTCAAATTGTGATATTGCTATCAGGATTCAACTGTGTAGTTTTTGAGTCAAACTCATTGACCCATAATTCATGAGTACTGGTTCACATGAACCCATCTCTCATGAGAATGAATGGAACACTTAGCACTCATTGGATCTAGGTGATGCTCACAGAGGTGAAGCACTAGGACTTCCCGGGAGGTCACCCATCCCAGTACTACTCCAGCTCGAGCGCGCTTAACTATGGAGTTTCCTCCATGGTTAAACCCACTCTACTTGCATCCTCATTTGCACTTGATATTTGGCATCTCTATGCTACCTTTTATGACCAAACCTAGTGTAGTTTGTCACGTGGTATCTTTCATCTCATGCTATCTTCATGAAAAAAAAATTTGGATACTTCTTAGGATGTATCTCAATATAGAAATGATTTTTAAGTCTTGCTCGGTTAAGAGACTTTCTGATCCAATGGTTAAATTGAAACAGTAAATGATCTGTTCACATATACAACTATACTTTGTAGATTTTTTGATCTATTGTAAGCTCATAATACCTTTATGATCAATGCATCTTTTCAATACCTTTTCTGCACTTCTTTCTACTCAGTGATTTTGTGCTTCTTTATTGCTCGGTGTCTACAGAATTAGCTCTCTTCTTTAGCTTGATTGATCATGACTGTATGAAGTTGTTCTTCACCAGTTTCTCTCCAACATCCTTCTTCTCTATTCAACCCTAATTCATAATGAATTATCTTGTCTCTTTATAGACATGATTTCATTGTTTCTCAGTTCTTGACTTTCTTGTTCTTGGCGTGATCCACAATTCTAGCCAATCTTGATTTAAAGCTTTACTTTAGTTTTATCCCGTAGATTTCTCTTTGAAAACTAGAATAAAAAAACTTTAAATATTTCTCTTATCTCTGGATTTAACTTATCGATGAAAACAATATTAATAACCAGTTAACTCCTTCTTTAGCTCTTGTCACCTAAGTCTTTTTTCATTTCTAAACTTCAGTTCTTTTCGATGTTTGCAGTCACTTAGTGAATACTGATCTTTTGTGCATTACTTATAGCATAAACTTAATCTTTCTAGTTCTCTAAAGTCTTTGAAACTTTGAATATAACCAATCATATTATATCAATTTGACATCAATGAAAATACAATACATTAACTGGTTTAATGTCTCGTATTAACTTTCTACAACTTAGTGATCATCAACTTAACATATTCAAACATTCAATCAGTTATAGTTCATCAATCTCTCCCTTTGGCATTGATGGAAACACACTACATTATCACACTATATTATTACTAATAAAATATGAAATATATCAGTTGTAATTCATCAATCTACCAATTTCATTGTTCTATAGCTGATACAAATATATCGCTCTTAGTAAGCTCATATAGCTTAGATTTATTTCTGGAAAATTCCTTTCTTCAATCTTTATTCCCTTCACTAGATAGATGTAGAAGATTCTTATTCTTTCTCTAATGTTGTCTCTCCCTTTCACTATTCCTCTCCTTGATCATCTATTTTTCCTTTGACAACAATAATTCATCTCTCGCTCATGATACTTCTCTCCCTTACAAGTTACATCTCTTCCTTATGATAGTCATGATGGATATTTCATATGTAATCTCTCCCTTTAGATATTCTAGATATTCTCTCCATTTTGATAATGATAATATCTCCCTTTGACAACAATGCCAAAGTAAACTTTGATCATGCAAAATTTATATTCTTTCACCTTTTTATAATATACTCCTTGAATTTTCCTATCCATCAACAATAGAGTGACTCTAGTGTTCGGGGTAGATATGTACCTTGTTGTGTACTGATGTATCTTTGTTGTCCATCTCTTTTCTTGCATCAACATGAATGATCTTCTAATTATGTGTAGGCTCATGCAGCCTCCTAGTCAGCTTACTCCAATAGACAAGGTTTGGAGCCCTAGTCTCTTTCTCAGGCACTAAAATGCATTTTTAGGCAAATGCTTTGTGAATATATCAGATAATTGTTCCTTTGATTTCACATATTCTAGTATCACTTATTTTTCTTTCATTTGTTCTCTTAAGTAATGATAATTGATAGCTATATAATTTGTCTTAGCATGCATGACTGAATTATTCTAGAAATTTTAATTGCAATGGCATTATCACAATAGATAATCATTGGTTCAATAATCTTCATATTTATACCTTCTAGTAACTGTTTGATCCAAGCAATGTTAGAGTATTTTTCAGTAGCAACCACATATTATTCTTCTGCAGTAGATTGTGAGATGCATCTTTTCTTCTTATTGATCCATGTGAAAATTTTGTCACCCATGAAGAATGCTCCTCCAATTGTTCTTTTTTAGTCATCTAAGTTTCTAGCCCAATTAAAATCTATATAGACTTGAAGCTCAAATTTGTCTTCTTTTTTATACCATAATCCATAGTCCTCGGTATTCTTTAGATATCTATGAATTCTGTTGATAGTAGTCATGTGTGATTATTTGGGATTAGTAGAGAATCTTGCAACTATTCCAACTGCATGTGTTATATCTGGTCTAGTATGAACAACATACGTTAGTTTTACAATCATTGATCTATACAAGGTTTGATTTACCTCATTTGATTTGTCTTCTTTTGTCATCTTACATCTGGTTGCCATAGGTGTTCCAACTGACTTGGAATCTTCTATCTTGAATATCTTCAGCAATTCCTTGATGTATTTGGATTGTGTGATATATATGCCTGCATCTTGTTGAAGAATCTATAGACCAAGAAAGAATTTGATCTCCCCAAAAATTGAAATCTCAAACTCTTTTCTCATTTCATTAGAAAAATATTTACATAACATATAATTACCCTTGTATCATTACTAATGAAGAAGAGATAACTGTAGAAATGTTAGGGTATTTTTCTACTCTGTTATCTAAGAATCATAACCTCATCCTAGAAGACCAGAATAAATTACTAATTCAATTCTGAGTAAAGTGGAATTCCTGACAAATGCCTTCCTTAAAGCCATTCCTTCAAACCAAGAAATTAAGAAGGCTATCTTCTCCTTTGAAGGAAAAAAATCTCCAGGTTTGGATGGCTTTCAGATGTTCTTCTTTCAGCATTTCTGGAGCATAACAGGTAAAGATGTTTTCTCTACTATTAAGGAGTTCTTTGGTACTAAAAATATCCTCAAAGAACTCAATTCCACCTTTATATCTCTTATACCTAAGAAACCTGGAGCTAACACTATTGATGGTTTTAGGCCCATAAGCCCTTGTAACTCTTTGTATAAGATCATCTCCAAGGTTCTAACTTCTATAATTTTGAGCTTTCTGCCTAACCTGATCTCTCCCCAATAGAATGGCTTTGTTTCGGGGAGATAGATCTTGGACTCCATCATTGTTTTCCATGAGAATATTCATTCCTTAGAAGCTTCCAAAAAACAAGGGTTCTTAATGAAGCTAGATCTGTCAAAGCTTATGACATATTTGATTGGTCCTTTCTATCTAATATTTTACTGTCCTTTGGCTTTGATAAGGATGTGGTTAGATTGATCATGCAATTGGTTACTATTGTCTCCTCCTTTGTTATTGTTAATGCAGGATCTTCTAAATTCTTTCATCACTCTAGAGGATTGAGGCAAGGAGACCCTATTTCTCCTATCCTTTTTTCTATCATGGCAGAAAGCCTTGGGAGATATATTAATACTCTAGTGGTAGATGGTCAGATTATTGGCCTCCAACATTCTTGTGCTAGCCAAAATTTCTCACATGAATAGTTTGTGGATGACACCATCATGATGGGGGAAGCATCTATGAAAGAATACAAGAACATGAAAAGGGCCTTGAATACCTATACTAATGCTTTAGGGAAATCAATTAACTGGGAGAAAATCTCCTTATACTTCATTAATACTCCTGAAGAAAGACAAAGAAAAATTTCTTTTATCCTTGGCTGTAAAATAGGAATGTTTCCCGCCTCTTATCTGGGCCTTCTTTTATGCTTGAAACTAGATGATTCTATTTGGAATATCATCTTAGACAGATTTCACTACAAGTTGGCTGGATGGAAAGGTGTGACATTGAGTCAAGAAGGTAAAGTTCAAATTCTGAAATCCACTCTCCAAAACCTTCCTGTCTATGCTCTTAGTCTCTTCAAGATTCCTCAAAAGTATGCTAATTTGATTAAAAAAATTCAAAAAAGATTTCTTTGGTCTGGTGTTGAAGAGAAGAAAAGGCTCAGCCTTGTTTCCTGGGATGTGGTTTGTAGACCAAATAAATATGGAGGGATAGGCATAAGAAGCATAAGAAACACAAATAAGGTTCTACTTGAAAAACAATGTTGGAGATTTTTTGAAGAGGAAAAGGAATTGAACACTATCCTAAAGAGAAAATATCACCTTAGTTCCTTAGATGAAACCTTAAGGAATCCCTTGGATATCCATAGATCCTTCATTTGAAATGGTATCTATAAAAGAAAGAACTTGTTCAGGAAAGGGGTTAGATGGAAGCTGGGAAATGGCAGGAAGATTAATTTCTGGAATGACAAATGGATGAGGGAAAATTCCCTTAATAAAAATCAGGAATGGTTTCCTACTATTCAGGAATGTAAAGAGACAATTGGAGTTCTGGTTTTAGATTATTGGATCGATGAGGACTAGATTGATTTGGGCCCCATTGATGAAAACCTCAAAATGGTGAATAAGAAACTTAACCACTGGTTCTTAAGAGAGAATGTGTTGGATACTTTGATTTGGTGTCCTGAGGCTAATGGAAAATTTGATGTCTCCTCTTCTACTACTCTTCTCTAAGACTAGGAAGACTGTCCCTTATGCTCTCAGGTATGGAACCAAAAGATGACTCCTAAAATTAACATATTTTTCTAGTTGCTTGTTCAAAATAAAATTCTCACTATGGACAACCTTTGCAAAAGGGGTTATACTATGCCTAATAGATGTTTCCTATGTTGCTCTGAATCTGAATCTTGTAATCACATTATGATTCATTATTCCTATACTAGAAAGGTGTGGGATTCTATTTTTAAATAGATTCATTTAGAATGGGCGAAACCTCATAATATTTAGGATCTTGTTAAACAATGGTCTTGTCCTTTCCTTGGACAAGAAATTAAAAATCTTTGGAATAAGTTCCTTCCCCACTTTACATGGAGAATTTGGAAGGAGAGAAATAATAAAGTTTTTAGAGAAAAAATCACTCCTTATGAGATTATTGCTAACCAAATATGTAGAAGCCTTTTCCGTAGAAGCCTTTTTGGAAAATTTCAGATGTACTCTCTCAAGAGATTCTCCTCTTAAGAACAATTATAAGGACTTTAAAGTCATTTTAAACTCAAATATTGAGGGTCAAAGAAACAAAGACTCTAGATCCAGAGAAAATACCATATGGTCTACTCCACGGATAGGATGGGTTAAAGAAAATTTTGATGGTGCAACAAAAGGTAATCCTGGAAGGGCTGGAGTGGGAGGATTAGTCAGAGATTGGGCTGAAAATTTTCTGGGAGCTGTGGTAGCTCTGCTGGGAATCCAAACTAACCATGTAGTGGAAGCTAAGGCAACCCTTCAAGTTTTGATTTTAGCTAAAGAGGGGTTATTTGAAGATCTAGCTGGAGGGAGATTCCCTAAATATAATAAACTGTATTAAAGGAAAGAATAAGGTTTCATGGATAATTGCCCATATTATTGACAAAATTAACTCTACTCTTCAAATGTTTCAGGAAACTTTTGTATCCCATGTTTACCATGAAGGAAATAAGCCTATGGATGGCTTAGCCAATGTGGGGACCCATAATGATGTCATTCAAATTTGGAAAAGGAAAGTAGATCTTAATACTGAGATCTTAAGTCTTATGAAGTACGATAAGCTTAATCACAAGGAAGGCACAATTAATAAAATTAATTATGAATAGTACACTTAAGCTTATGGGAAATGATAGGTGTCAGGAGAGGGGTGCAAAAATGATAAAATATTTAACCTCACACAGATTGTGGGTTACTTCTTGCAATCTGAAAAAAGAAATCAGAAGAATATCATGCTATCGACTGTAAGAGCGCCGAAAGTTCAGAACATTTCTAAGAAAATGGGAGAAGGTTTGAGAAGGGGGGAGCTTCTGCATTGCACAAAATGGAAACAAGAGAATTTTTTTTGGAGAAAGCTAAAGCGCGGTGGTGTCACTCTGTATATGGAAATACTGCATGGCCCTTAAAGAAGTAACCAAAAAATTCATGGTAGGATGGGCTATGACAAGGTTAACCTATGGGGTAAGTCTTTCTCACTCATGTTAAACATTATCTCTGAGATTATGGGTTTGTCTACAGAAGGGATAAAATTTTATAGGGATAATAAGCATATGAGGTTGCAAGCCTTCAAGAATTTTCCTAAATCTAAAGATGAAGAAGCTCTACTGAGTAAAGGGTTTAGAGATTATGTAGACATAACTAAGATTAAGAGTATCTGGGATGACATTCTGAAAGTAATGATATAGTATTTCACTCTAGATGGGCGCTATTCTAAAATCTACAATCTTCACTTTGTTTTGATTAATCACTTTAGACCCAAGAAGAAAGTCTCCTTTCCATTTTTCTTTCTTAGTTCTCTGAATAACATCAAAGGAAGAATTCCAGCGACCCAGTGCTGCATGAAGGGATAATTATGTTCATTTCCAACTATGCAAGGAATAACATCCTATAACCCATCCCGAAAAGGGTTAAAGGGATTTTTAAGGGAAACATTATGGAAGGGAAATCAATGGATTCAAAGAAGAGGAAAAGGAGTAAGAAGAAGGAAATTCTGGATAGAGGTGAGGAAAAAGATGACCAAACCCTTTCCCCTTAGGGTAATGAAGAAGAAATGATATAGGGAAGAACATGGAGGAAGATCTCATGAATGAGGAGGAGGTCCTGTAAATGAGGAAGAGGATCTGAAAAATAGAGAATGAAAAAAATGAGAAAACAAAGGATGTTGATAACATAGATAAAGATGATGATAATTGAGAGAAAGAGGAAAAAGGTAATAAGGATAGGGATAAGGACAATGAGGGAAAAGACAAGAACTACTTGAAAGAGGAGCTTAATCTCAGGGCTAGAGAAAGAAACCTAAAAAATCAGAGAAAGGGAAAAGGCAAGAAGACTAATGTCAGATTTGACATTGATGACAAAATCCCTACAAGCAAAGAGGATCATGGTTCTAACATGGAGAAGTGGATTAGTAAGGACATGAATAAGATGAAGTAGCACCTGAAGGAAATGGAAGAAGCCATGGAACCCTTTAAAGATAATGTGGAAAATCTGGAAAAGGATCTTTTGATTAAGGTAAGTAAGAATAATTTGAATGATGAGATGAAAGCTAGAATTACTGCCTTGGTTGAGGAGAAGCTGAAGGATATAAATGAAAAAATTAGCCACAATGGGCATATCATTAGTGAAATTCTTAAGCACAACAATGAGGGACTTAAAGTCTTTGTGCTTAACCTAAAGGCTTTGTATGCCTATCTGGAGAACAACATGCTAGAGAACACAACTATCACGATGGAAGATAAAGCTGGGCGCTTGGGCCTAAGAACCAGAACAATTAGTGGCCTCAAAAGGAAACTACAAGAAATGCCCAAGGAGCTAAAAGATCTGAAAGAATCCATTGACATGATGGAAGATCTACAGAAAGAGGTTGAGAAGGCCTTCAGAAGTAATAAGTAGTGTCTCTTTCTTTTGTGTGCTGGGAGGTTGTTGGTATATGTGTTGTAATCTATTTTTTGACAACTTTTTGTAACTCTTTTTGGGTTTATTTTTGGGTTTGTAGGGGTCCGGGTTTTTGTTGTGTAGCAGGCTATCGATGTTTGTAAGGGTTGTTATTGTCTATATTTTTTTTATAAATGTTTTTGGGGTCCATTCAAAAATTGTATTTACCTTAATAAAAAATATGTCATTACCCCAAAATATGATATCATCAACAAATATTTTAGTAATCAAAATATTTTCATCTGAATCTTGTTTTAAGTACAAATTTCTATTTTCTTTTTTTCTTACAAATCCAATGCTTATGAGATAGGAGTGAATTATTTCATACCAGGCTCTAGTTTCTTGTTTCAATCCATACAAGGCTTTGTGTAGTCTACATACCATGTTTCTCTTGTCTGGATCAACAAACCCTTCTAGTTTTTCAATGTATACCTCTTCTTGTAGTATTCCATCTAGGAATGCAAATTTTCCATCCATCTTGTATACCTTGAATCCTTTTAATGCACCATAAGAAAGTAAAATTATTACTCCTATTCTAGAAATGGGTGTAAAGGTTTATCCATATTCAATACCTTCTTCTTGTGCATACCCCTTGCATATTAATCTTGCTTTATTCCTTGTGACTTCTCCATTCTCATTCAGCTTGTTTCTGAATATCCATTTGGTACCGATGACATTCTTGTCATCTGGTGTTGGTACTAGTTTCCATGTACTATTATTATCAATATGTTCTATTTCTTCATTCATAGTACTAATCCATTCTTCATTTTACAGTGCAGTATTAATAGATTTAGGCTCAAAATCACAAATTAAAGATCTAGTGTTCAGTGACTTACTTCTTATTCTTATTCCAGCCTTCTTGTCTCCTATGATATGATTTTGTGGATGGTGTCTTCTGAAATACTTGGCAAGTATCGGTTCAGCTCTTTGTTCATCATTTTGATAATCATCTTGACCTTCATTATGATGTCCATCACTCAGAACATCATTTTGAGGATTTTCCTAATTTTCGATAATTATAGCCTAATGCTTGGGTGCAATGTTCTATTTCTCAGGAGTGATACACTATTTCTCAGGTAGAGTGGCAGGTTCTTTAGTGTAAACAAACCTATTGTATTCTTTTGGTTCTTTTCTTCTTTCCACATCATTTTTCTCGGCATATCATCTATTCTGATATTTTCACTTTCAATGATCTTGTTAGAGGACTTGTTAAGACATTTTAAATCCTTACTCTTGGTGGAATACCCTAGAAAGATACCTTCATCACTTTTGGAGTCAAGCTTTCCATTTCTATCATCTTTCAAAATATAACATTGACTGCCAAAGATTCTAAAGTAGCTTACATTGGGTGTGTAACCATACCAAAGCTCATAGGGTGTCTTCTTGGTGTCTTTCTTCAATTGTAATATATTCAATGTGTACTAGACATCAGTACTAACAACTCCCTCTAGAATGTTTGAGTGATCCTTTTCTCTATCATTAGTGTTCTTGCATAATCAACAATTGATCTATTTCTTCTTTTACAAATCCCATTTTGCTATGGTGTTCTTGGTGCAGAAACCTATCTTTTAATTTCATGCTTATTGCAAAAATTAGTGAATTCATCATAAACAAATTCTCCTCCTCTACCTATTCTTAACCATTTAATTTCCTTACCACTTTGTTTTTCTACCATAGCTTTATACCATTTAAACATCTTGAATTCTTCTGATTTTTCTTTTAAGAACATAACTGTCATCATTCTAGAATAATCATCTATAAAGAGAATGAAATATCTATCACCATAGTAACTCTTTGTTCTCATGGGTCCACATAGATCAGTATGGACTAATTCTAGAATAGCATTAGATGTATGGGATTTTCTCTTGAAAATAGACTTTTTCATCTTACCTTTTTTGACAATTCTTACACATGATATGGTCAGGCTTTGACATGCTTGGTAAGCCTCTTACTTTCCCTTTATTTATTATCTTAATCATGTTATTGAAATTCACATGACATAATCTTTTATGCCACAACCATATGTCTTCATTTCTAGCCATTAAACAAGTAGTGTTTATATCATCAAGATAGAATAGGTTACCTTTTGTCTGTTCACCAGTTTCGATCAACCTTCCTGATTCATTAAAGATCTTTGCCTTCTTATTCTCAAATTCTACTCGGTGACCTATGTTATTCAAATGTGAAAGACTCAATAGATTATAATTAAGTCATTTTACCCAGTATGCATTTTCACATTTGATCAGGTTATTTAGTATTATAGTTCCTTTACCCTCAACTCGACAAGGTGTGTCATTACCCATTCTTACTAATCCACCATTATAGTACTCAAAAGTTTCAAACTTTTTTTTATCACCAGTCATGTGGTGAGTGAAACCACTATCTATAATCCAGACATCATTCTTACTAACCTTAGATATGAGTGTAGTCTCTACATACCTTCCTTCTTTGTTTGAATCATCCTTCATGGCCACAAATACCATCTCAATGTCCTCATCAGATTCCCTATCAATATCTTCATCTCTGTTCTCAGCTAGGTAACAAGCTTTCTTCCCTTTGTCCTTGTAGTCTTGGGTATCTCTTCTGTTAGATTGTTAGTTTCTTCGATAATCTCTATTGTCACTTCTATCAAACTTCATTTCATATGTTTTGTCATTACTTTCGTCATCTTTTCTTCTGTTAGGACATCTAGTAGCAAAGTGTCCAACCTCTTTACAATTTAAACATACAAGTGGTAATTTACCTTTGTATCTACCTTTGCCTCTCTACAATCTTCTAGTCATTAGTGCTTCAATCTCATCAAGATCTTGGTCATCACTATCACTTTCACTATCATTTCTAATAGTGTTCTTATGACTTGAATTACTTATTATCAAAGAAGATTTGAATGCAGACTCAATAGATGGTAAGACACTATTATCAAAGTTATTCATCTCAAATGAAATCAGTCTACCAACCAAAATATCTAGAGTGACATTATTTTTTGCTACTGCTCTCATTTCTCATATTGTAGATAATCTAATAGCATATACAGGTAGTAAGGTTATTAGGATTTTACTTACCACTATTTCTTCTTCAAGTATGCCTTCAACACCTTAGATAACATTGACTACCTCTTTTATTTTGCAACTATACTGAGTGATATTTTCTCCTTCTCTCATTCTTAGGTCATCAAATTTACCTCTTAGTCTTTCTGGCTTAGCTCTTAGTACATTAGCATCTCCTCCATGTACCGACTTCAATTTATCCCACATTTTATTTGCAGAGGTGCAAGTTTTAACATCTTCAAATTTCAACATCGGAGAGTGAGGAAGAAAGTTTGATCATCATAGAATTATGCTCATGGTTTTCTCTTAATTTCTCAAGTGTGTGAGGTCCTGTAGGAAAAAAATATTCAGTATCTAAGTACTGAGTAACATCATTTCTAATACTTGATATGTGGAGTCTTATCCTTCTTTGCCATGATGCAAAGTTGTCCTTGTTCAACTTGGGCACATCTCATTTTCTCATCTTGTGATCTTTTTCTTAGGTCTTGAAACCTTCCTTCTAAGCACACAAGCTCTAATACCAATTATTAGAATAACTAAGAGGGGGGGGGGGGGGGGNATAACTAAGAGGGGGGGGGGGGTGGGTGAATTAGTGCCCTAAAAAATATTTCAATAAATTAACCCAAAACCTTATTTCCACAATTATAAGCCTCTAGTTATCTTCAGTCCTACAAGATGAATGCCTTGAAATAATCTCAACAAATAACTACTTCTTAGAGTTCACTGTTAAACCTTATTCTTACTGTTTATCGATTAGCAGTCTTTCATTTACCGAAATGTAGTAAATAACTTAGTGTATATCGAACAATCCATATTAGTTATGTGTAATGAAAAATACTAAAGTAATGACTCATAAACACATTGACACATAAATTTTTAACGTGGAAAATTTGTTAAGGGAAAAACCACTTGGGACTGGTAACCCAAAATTTTTACTCTTTTGAAGTGAGCTCAGTGAAGAGAAACCCTTTTAAAGGTTACAAACACACTATTAGGTGTGACCTTGTTAGAGGAATTAAATATAATCGTTTGTCACTTGATATCTAGCATCTCTATGCTACCTTTTATGACCAAACCCAATGTAGTTTGTCACATGGTATTTGGAATCTCATGCTATCTTCATGAACAAACATTTTGATACTCCTTAGGATGTATCTCAATATAGAAAGGATTTTTAAGTCCTTCTCAGTTAAGAGACTTTCTGATCCAATGGTTAAATTGAAATAGTAAATGATCTGTTCACATATACAACTATACTTTGCAGATTTTTAGATCTATTGTAAGCTCATAATACCTTTCTGATAAATTTATCTTTTCAATAACTTTGCTCCACTTCTTTATGATCAGTGATGTTGTGCTTCTTTGTTGCTCAGTATCCATAAAATTAGCTCTGTTCTTCAGCTTGACTGATCAGGACTGTATGAAGTTTTTATTCACCAGTTTATATCTAGCATCCTTCTTCTCTATTCACCCCTAATTCATAATGAATTAGCTTGTCTCTTTATATACATGATTTCACCGTTTCTCGGTTCTTGACTTTCTTTTTCTTGGCATGATCCACAATTCTAGCCAATCTTTCTTTAAAGATTTACTTCAATTTTATCCTGTAGATTTCTCTTTGACAACTAGAATAAAACAACTTTAAATATTTCTCTTATCTCTAGATTTAACTTTTCAATGAAAACAATATTAACAACCAGTTAACTCCTTCTTTAGCTCTTTCCAGCTAAGTCTTTTGTCATTTCTAAACTTTAGTTCTTTTTGGTGTTTGTAGTCACTTAGTAAATACTGATCTTTTATGCATTAATGATAGCATAACCTTAATCTTTCTGGTTCTCTAAAGTCTTTGACACTTTGAATATAACCAATCAAATTATATCAAGTTGACATCAATGACAATACAATACATTAACTGATTTAATGTCTTGCATTAACTTTTTGCAACTTAGTGATCATCAACTTAACATCTTCAAATATTCAATTAGTTATAGTTCATCAACCTAAAATGTACAATGTATCTGAGTACATGCACGTGTTAGTTAGAAGAAAGTTAGTGAGAGATTAGTTTGGAAAAGAAAAAATGAATGATTGATGAAACCAAGTTATTTTCATACATTCCAATATTATTTATCATTGCACCTTACTATAAAAATGAAGAGAATAAAATGCAGCCAGATATTGACCTCCGAATATCGCTATGATCTCTGATAAATAGAAGTAGATAAATGAAAAAAAAGAGAACCAAATGCACCCATATATTGACCATATAGATACTGTTATGATCTCTGATAAGAATAAGTAAATAAATGAAAAGAAAAAGAATAAAATGCACCCATATATTGACCATCTGGATACCACTATTTTAATGCCCCACAGGGAACCCAGGAGAACTAACCTAAACATGCAACCAAGTTAACAGAATAATTTTTTTAAAATTTTAATAAACAATAATGTTAACAACATAGAAGTAACACATGAGATAATAAGACATACACATTAGTACAACTCAACAAAGGTTACAAATCTTGAGGGTTCCTTGATGCAGAATTACTTAAGAAAACTAATCTACGAAGAACAACTATAAAGTACATAACATAAAGGATACATCAACTGAATCCAATAATATACATCTCATATAATAAGACCATATATATATTTGAATCAACATCTACTGCACATGTCGCAGGTATGCAATAATATATAACAATTCAATACAATACATCCTCCAAAGGATATCAACCAATATACACATAATGTACAAATATACGACTCATAAAACTGCACAAGTTTCCAGAAGATGAAGAAGATAGAAGAAGAAGAACTGCAACAAGGATCATCAAAGCATGAAGACAAATGTCGGATCTCAATGGTAATAAGAATCACTACCACCTGACCGCATGGAACCAAAGGTCCACTCCACCATCCTGAGGAGATAATAACATGCCCACTCATACTAGTATACAACAAGAAGGAAAACATCAAAGGTATACAACCATCTTAAAGAAATTCATAGGAAGATCCTAGAAGCTCTCTGAATCACAATAAGGAAATCTACAGAATACCAGAGGTAACCAACACACGTAGGATAACCTAAGTTGTATATAATAAGGTGTCATCATGTACGTCTAACCCTTAAGTTTGTCCTAGAAATCCCTCAATGGATCCTAACACTCAAGTGACCATACACGGCACCAATGACCTCTCAAACAGACAAAGTCACTAACTATGTCACACACCCTTCAAGGTGGAAAGCATAAACTCATCCTCCATCTTGGCCTATAATAGTGCTCAAGCATGGGTGAGGCTTAATATCTTATTAGATTATTCTAAAACTCCTAATAAATTATTATGTTATCACTTGTTACAATTACTTACAATAAATGATCCTAGCAGCCACTTGTGAGCTCCAAAAATTTATTGCAAGCCACCTCCTACTATACAACTAGGTAACCTACCCTAGGTTCACAAAAGAAAATCATAAAGGTATATCATAAAACTCATCACTAATTCCCGCTCATATAGGGATACACCCTCAAAGAATCATAAAAATATCAAAAGAAGATCATAACTTCTGAACTGGCTCTTGCCCATACAAGAACTATTGGTTCTCAATTAACCAAAATCACACACAATACTCTCATAGGATCAAATAAGACAAGATAAACCAAATCAGGTTGGGTAAGAAGATCGAGACCCAAAAATGATAACAACATGAACATGAACTAAGGTATACACACACCATAAAATAGAATATCTCAAAAACCTCTGGTTCTAAATCCTGAAAACCAACTATACCCAATCAGACAACCGACACATAGCAGTTTTGTATAAAAGAGAAACACACAATCCATTTAACATTCATTCAGAAAAACACATCCTGACATGATAAAAATGATTCCAGAAAGGCTACTAAAAGTTCAATGATAAACTCAATTATAGTAACACTATGCAAATTAGTTTATCTGATAAAATTACTATCAACAATATAATTCAATTTTCCAAAGAAAAAACACATCGAGCCTATATAGACCAATTTATAAAATCCACCCCATATAAATTAATCTATTTAATAATTACTAAAAACCAAATATAATTACAAGTAAGTTTTTTTTTTTTTGAAAATAGAATTTCTAAAAATAGAATACCACTCCATGCGAATTCTAAATTTTTTTTTAATTTTTTTTTTGAAATTATAATTTCTAAAAATAGAATACCAGTCCATGCAAATTCTAAAAAAAAATCTTTTTTTTCTTGAAATTATAATTTCTAAAAATAGAATACCACTCCATGACAATTCTAATTTTTTTTTTTTTGAAAAAATATCATTTCTAAAAATAGAATACTATTGCATGCAAATTTCAACAAGAATTATTTTAATACAAATAAATAAATCTTTCTTAAATAACATTCAAATAAATATATCTTATAAATATTTATTCTTTAAAAAATCTTATTTAATTAATTTTCATAATAAAAGAGAGAACATGCATTTTTCCTCATTTTATATTAACATACAATAATATTAAATTACTTAAATGATTTAGCATGCAATTTGATGCAAATAAGATAAATATTCTAAATTTAATAATCTATTTATTTTCTTAAGAGAATTTTCTAAGCATGCAAATTGATAAAAACAAGAAAGATGTCTAATTTAATATTAATTTGTTTTTTTTTCAAAAAGAGTTTTCTTTATTTTAAGCATGCAAATTGATAATAACAAGAGACATTCTAAATCTAATATTTTAATTTATTTTCAAGAAGAATTTCTTTCTCAAGCATGCAATTTTAACTCAATTATTTTGTTTTCATGCAAATCTAGACCTGATTTTGGCAAGAACATGACAAAGGTGAATTTTCCACTTTCAAGGTAAGATATTCACAGATGTGAGGGTTAAACCCTTTGTTGGCAATAATCATCAATTTTCTTTAAAAATTGACATTTTTCCCAAATTGAAACCCTAAAGGCAATTTTGAACAAATTTATTTCCACATAAAAACCCTAATGCCCATTTTGCAACTAACACCCAAAAATAAAATCTTTATTCCCACAAGCACAGATCTAACATGCAAACTTGAAGGAAAATACAAAATTGAAACAAGAACATATTTCTTAAATTTTAAATCAATGAACCACACAATAATCAAACAAGGAAGATCACACAAAGGATCCTAGCTTTTCGGATGCATGAAAGACGAGGATCTGAAAGCTAGAATTGACATGAATAAGAATCTACCTCAATACCTGATGAGAGGAACACAATCCACAAATTCAAGAAAGAATAATTCCAAATATGCTCCAAAATGCTTTCACGCTTTCACAAATCCTCCATCACTTGATTTTCCTTTCTCCCCTGATTGAACCACCTCCAAAATGGTTTTCAGTCCAAGGATATAGAAAACTAAGCAATTAGGTTTTCAAAAGTGAAAACCCTAAAGAGAATATAAATTATCTAATTAATAATTAAAAGAAATTTTTTATTCTCAATTTTCACTTAAAGCATGCATAACTCAACTTTAGAAAATGAAAGAAAGTGTTAAATTGAAAATGCATGTGAGAATATTTCAATTAAATAAATCAATTAATCATGCAACTTAAAGCAATATTTAATAAATCAATTTTGCACTATTAATTACATCTAATTGAATTTAATATTTATTAAATCTCAATTATTTAAATCAAGACTTAATAATTAAATCAATTAATTAAATATAGACATTTAATTAATATTTAATTATTAAATAGCCATATATTTCATGTATCAATATTTTAACGTTATTAAAGGTGCAATAATTAACATTAATTATTTTCACAAATATTCATTAAATAAATCAAGCAAAAAGCATCATTAAATCACCTTAAACCCATCTAAACACATAAACCACTGAAACAGACAAACAACTGAAACATAAACCCAACACACACAAACAGGCTTATGAATCTATGTCAATTGATGGATTCAAACCCTAGGGTAGTCCATCAGATTCTTGTCTAGTTCTAGGACAAAATAAGGGTTTAGGGTATGGATTTGGACCTAATATTATCTCCCCTCTCTTACCATTGAGATACTGTGATAGGACACACTCACTCCTGCCAATCTACGGAAGACGTAGCTTGATACCTGCAAACCTGTCATCACAAAGATGAAAATACATGTATATAATATAGAAAACAATGGTTGAGACTAGTTTATCGTGTGGATCTCACCGAAGAAAGTAACTACAACTCTGTCCCATACCATACCAAACACAACAAACAGTAATGCAAAATATCACAATGATCCATGTGCATATAGATACAGGGTCAGTATTGTTAGAAAACCTTAATCAATATGATTTCATAACATAAATATAACCAACATGAAATAATCATAGATCATATGTAAATAGATGATATAATATAACAAACAAATAGATCAATAACGTAATTAAAATTAATGCATAAATACCCTTAAAAGCACCTGAAATAACCAACACAAACATAAGAAACCTAAAAGAGATCAAAAACTAACACAAACAAGAAGAATAAGGGGTAGGTATTACAGCTATGATCTCTGAAAACCAAAGTAGATAAAATAAAATAAAGAGAACCAAATGCACCCAGATATTGACCATCTAGATGTACCTCTATGATCTCTGATAACAAGAAGTAAATAAATGAAAATAAAGAGAACCAAATGCACCTAGATATTGACCATATGGATACCGCTATGATCTCTGATAACAATTAGTAAATAAATGAAAAGAAAGAGAACCAAAGGTACCCAGATATTGGCCATCTAGATACGGTTATGATCTCTGATAACAAGAAGCAGATAATAGATAAGGATTGTTTAATTATTTTTCAGGGGTTAGATCAGATCATTGAACTGCATGGCTACAAGATGCATGACAGCTCCTACTGCATTTATCCTGAATCATCATTTCCCTAGAATTGAATTGAAACACTCCACAAAGAAAACAAGATCATGATACATCATAGACACTCTTATCACTCACTAGTATCCTTGAGGAGCGTAAGAACATAATTGTGAAAGATAAAATGAAAACATACTGATATGACTGACCTAGTCAATAGTTAACTGTTCCTTGATTGGTTTTATTTTTTTATGCTTGATTGTGTCTGGTTTCAGGAATAGATGATTCATATAAGAATGATTTTTCTGGCTTTAAGTATATTCATCACTGTCTAAGGTAATTGATAGTTTGATTGATGATTGATTGAATCATTCGATTAATGACAGATTTGATTGTTGATAAAGCTGATCATATGAGTCCATTGCCGATTTGCGAAGCTCACAGTTTTGAAATTTGATTGATTTTTTTATTTCCATTCACTTGTTAATGAAAGAGATGATGTATTTATGAGATTTTGCAATATTTGATTTTTTTGATGATTTATTTCTTAACGACATTTTGCTCTTTTTAGGATTTTTGATGACTTTTAAGATTTTTAGATTTTTTTTAGGACTTTTAGAATTGTCGCATAGTCTAGTAAGACATGACAAGTCATGTATAAGTTTGATGCTTCAAAGGGGATTGCACTTTTGTAATAATCTTGGGTACTCAATCTTGCATGCAGGGAGTACAAGCTTTAATCTTTTGGAGTTCATTGATGGTGAAGCTGGACCTTAACACTTGGTGCCTATTTACCAGGTTTTCACCAAGGTACCTACCCAATAGTGCCTGTTTGCCATGTTTTCACTGAGAGAACAATTTTTTTTCTCTTTCCTTTTCTCTTTTTTGAATTTTTTGTTGTTGTTTCCAAGGTGCCTATTTTCTAGGTTTTCACCAAGGTTCTTTATATATGTTCCCTTAACCTCGAGACCTCAGTCATAGAACCTTTTGAGGTGCATGTTGTTGATATGACTAGGGAGATGATCTTAGTTTTGAGTTTCCAGTTGATATGCCCCACTGTTGCATGATGTTATGACTACGTATGGTCCTAGCTAATTAGGCTCAAATTTTCTTGGTTTAACTCTTTCTGCTTGGTTCTTTTGATTTTCCATGAGGATGAGATTTCCTACCTCAAAGGTGCGTAGCCTAACTTTCTTTTGATATTTTCTTCTAAGGTGATTTTGATATCCTTTTAAGTGATTTAGTGCATTATGTCATCTCTCATCTAACAGTTGTAGTTCATTGTGTCTAGCAACTCTGTAGTCTTCATCTAATATGATATTCTTCAGTGATATTCTAAGGGATGGGATTTAAAATTCAAGGGGTAGGACCACCTCTAATCCATATACCAAGGAAAATGGATTTGCTCCTGTAGGTGTTCTCACACTTGTTTTGTATGCCCATAATGCAGGAATGAGCTACAAATGCCAGTCTCGACCAGATTCATTGACCTTTTTCTTCAAGATCTCTAAGATGGTTTTGTTAGTGGCTTTAGCTTGTCCATTCCCTTGGGGATGGTAGAAAAAAGAGAAACCTTATTTTATCTAGAAGTTCTCACAAAGATTGTCGACATACTAGTTTTGAAAAGGTTTAGCATGATCAGTGAGTATGGTTTGAGGGATCCCATACTAACAAATAATGTGATTTAGTATAAACATGGATATCTGTTTACCAGTCATGTATGTGAGAGGAATTGTTTCCACCCATTTAGTAAAGTACTATGTCATTGTAATTATGTACTTGTGACCATTAGAGGATGTTGGTGTAATATTTCCCACTAATTAAAATCCCCATTTTGAAAAAGGCCATGGTGAAGTAATGGGATGGAGATCTTGAGCTGGTGCATGAATAATATCTCCATGTATCTGATATTGTTGACACATTTGCACATATTTGTTAGAATCTATCTCTACTATGATCCAATAGCATCCCATCCTAATGATCTTATTTGTTAAACTATTACCACCTATGTGAGCCCTACAAATTCCTTCATGTACCTCGTATAAGACTCTCTTGGATTTTGTGGAAGTGAGATATCGTAAAAGTGTTCCATATAGACTTCTTCTATACAAAGTATTAGCGAGAAGGGTATACCTAGAGTCTTTTTGCATAAGGGAATTATTTTGGTTGCTAGATAGGTTAAGTGGTAGGGTATTGTATTGTAGGTAACTATATACATCATAGATTCAGGGGGAATCAAGACCAATAAAGACACATACTGACTCTATTTTTGGAGCCTTATATGCCGGTATCATCAATTATTCTATGAGAAATTGGAATCTAGTTTTGTTACCTAGCATATCAATCGAGGATGCTATAGTAGCCACCGCATCTGCTACTTTGTTTTGAACCCTTGGAACCTGTTCAAATGCAATGTAATGTAAAGAATCCCACAATTTGTCCATCATCTCTCTATATGGGATTAATTTTTTTATCTTTAGTCATGTAATCATTGTTGACTTCACTGATAACCAACTAGGAATCACCATATACTCTCAGGTTCTTTATCCTCCATTGTATAGTTGTTTTCAATCTGATGACAAGAGCTTCATACTCATCTAGTTATTTATACATGGAAATTTGAGTCAAAAAGACTTAGGAATTGCATCATTATGTAAAGTAATGAGTATAATTCCTACTCCTACACCATGGTTCATATATGACCTAGCAAAGAATAACTATTAGACTTCTATTGTTAGTTGTATTGGAAGGAACGATTCATCTAAAAATTTGGACACTATAGGTTGATAATCTAGAATTGGTGCATCTTCTAGTTGATCTCCAACTACCTGCCCTTTAATAGCCTTTTGATCCACGTATTCTATGTCAAAATCACTTAATATCATGACCCATTTGGTGAGTTGTCTTGTTAGTGTTTCTTTAATCAACAAGTATTTAAATGGATCTATGTGTGCTATGAGATTTTTTTGATGACTCATCATATAATGTCTTAACTTTTGAGAAGCAAAGACAACTACAAGACATGAATTTTCAATTGCTAAATAATTTAGTTGAAGCCCACCAATGTTTTGCTGAGGTAGTAGATGGCTCTTTCCTTGCCATGATTATCATGTTGTGCCAAAACAACACCTAGTGTTGACTCCATTGCAGATATATATAAGAGGAGTGGCCTTCCTAGAATTGGTGGCACCAAAATAGGGGACTTCAATAGATAATCTTTGAAGATTTTAAAGGCTTGTTCAAATTTTTTTGTCCATACAAAGATCAATTCTTTATGTAGTAGGTGTTTGAATAGGTGACGCTTATCTTCTAGTTGGGTGATGAATCACCTGATAAATTGTAATCTTCCTTGTAGACCCCTTAGTTACCTCTGATTTATAGGTGGTGGCATGTTGAGGATGGCCTTAACCTTTTTTAGATCTATTTGGATTCCTCTATGTGATACAATGAATCCAAGGAGCTTTCCAATAGTAACTTTGAATGGACACCTCTTTGGATTGATTTATACCTTGTATTCTTGCATTCTATCAAATATTGGGCCCAAAAATTGTAGGTGAGTTTCCCTGAGTGTTGACTTGGCTAGTATGTCATCGACATAATCTTCCATTATTTTATGAATCAGATCATGAAAGATCATTATCATTTCTAGTTGATAAGTTGCACCTACATTCTTAAGTCCAAATGACATTACATTCCAACAATAAGTTCCCCATGCACATGTGAATGTTGTCTTTTGTTGATCCTTTGGTGTAATCTTTATTTGGTTATATCTAGAGAAACCCTCCATGAGTGAAAACATTTGATGTCCTATTGTTAGGTCAACTATCATGTCAATATTTGGTAGAGGAAAATCATCCTTGGGACAAGCCTTGTTCAAGTCTCTTATATTTGTGCATATATGGATCTGACCATTAGGTTTTGTAACTGGCACCATATTTGATATCAAATCCGCATATGGAATGGGTCTTATGAAGCCTGCATCTAAGAGTTTCTTCAATTCTACTTTGAAAAGTAAAGCAATGTGTGGATGCATCTTCCTTAATCTTTGTTTAACTAGTTTTGCATTTGGAAATAGTGGTAGATGATGTAGCACAAAATCTAGATCCCAACCTGGTATGTCTGCATAAGACCATGAGAAGTTGATTTGTCTTTTTATAAAGAAACTAATAAATAGTTCTCTTTCCTCAGGTGTAAGTGATTTAGCCAAATAGATATTTTTATGGTTCTTTTCATCCCCTAGATTTAATTCCTTTATTTATTCTACTAGCAACACTGAGGAGTTCCAAATTTCCATCCTCTAGCACCTCAGAGAGGTTTTCACCAGAAGATACGTCCTTTATATTTTATTTTTTATGGTCAGAGAGCGCCTTTCAATTTTCACTTAATTACTATTTTTCTTTGTTTTTTATTTTTCTTTTGTGATTGGAAAGAGGAGCCTCCTCCCCAAATTATGTCATTCTATCCAGGTTAAAGGAGAATCCTTCTTTGTGATCTCCTGATGGTATGCCTTCTCGAAGCCCCATGAAGTCTGTAATGGCTTCATCATTCTAAAAAAAAATTATGCCAGGTTGTCCTTGTTGGTCCCATTATAGTAGCTTGGGGTAGACTCAACAAAGGTCTATATGGGAGGATGACTCAGTTTGGGTGAATAGAACCATGATGATAGTTTTGACAAACTCGGAATGGGACGTAGAGGCACCACCTAAGAAATTGGCATCGACATGTTTATCAATACAGGGTTGATCTTCTATGCTCATTTGGTCAAACATTTCATCAAGGTGTATGGTACTAGTAGATCAAGGGGAATAGGCAGGGATGGGTGACTCAAAGTTATGGAGGGATAACCACTAATACTCATGGGAATTAGTCATGCTAGAATTCTTGCTAGATGTCTCACTTTCCAGATCATCCCAGATAGTCTTGTTAAGGTTGAATTGAGAATTTGAGGGTTCCACTTCCGATGGAAATAATTCTTGGAGTACACCACTAATTAGGTCATTGATATAGAGGCTAGTGGTCTGCAACATTATTTTCTTCCACTAGAGTCCACATCTTAAATCTGCACTCACTCAACTTAACCATTCATGCATATTTGTCAATATGATGTGATTGTCCTAACCCACTTACTTGGATCACTCTCTATGATCCAAAACTAATCTTCTCAAAAAGAGGAATCTCTTCTCATCCCCCATACAACACTTAAAATCTTCTCTAAAAAAAAGCTACAATGCATCCCACACTTGAATGCAAAAACTCAATCTTGTTGTCCACTATGATAATCAACTTCTCATTCTGGAACAATCACAATAAGCAACCCTTCTAATGTATCCCCACACCCATAAATTAAAATAAAAACCATAAAATTATTCCTATAACCCTTATATTATTTTCCATACACTCGTCACAACTCCTAATCCATTACAAAACTTCCCCAACACATTTATGAAGGAAATTCCTCACAAACTGCCCTGTCACTGCCCCTTGCATAGACCCATACACAGTCATCTATAAATTTTTCAAAAAAAATTATTTTAAAAATCCCTTTGGTGAGGATGTCCAAAATTAGGTTGTCTCTAACATATTTCAAATGAAGAAATATCCAATGGTTCAACTGAAATATATGGTCCCCGCACCGAACTGCATATTTATGAGATAGTCCTTCCTTCATTTCCTCATAACCAGTCAACTTGCACTGCTTCAAAAATGTTCCCAAACAATGCATGGGCTCCTTCAACTTCAAGGAAAGTTTTAATACATCCCCTCCAACATATTTTCCAAATTTGGGGGCTTATTGGTCTTGAAACTACTAAATACTTCACATTTTGCCTTCTCGGGTTATCCTATGTGAGGGTTTGGACAACTTTCACCAAAATGTAGATAAATTTTGCAAATATTAACCAAATGCAACCATTAAAAATAAAAAATGAATTTAATTAATGCCCCTATAATACCCAATCAACATTTTAACAAAAAAATATATTTAACAACATTAGAAACATGAAACAACAGGGCTGTTGCAGAGAAAATCCAAAGAAATGCAGTAAAATACTATTTGTATTGATTCAAAACTTCATAATTCTTTATCATTTAGACCATGTCTACCTTCCTCCCCCTAACAAACCACAAATAAGCCTCCTTTTATGCATATAATACCATCCAAATGGTTATAACCTCCTTCCAAACTGACTATAATCAGTTGGAACCAACTTGTTTACTAATCTCTATGTTGTCAACATTGACAAC
>MU226429.1:1194949-1241257 GCA_018584345.1 Thuja plicata
CATTACATTTCATAGGCACTAATGGCCCAAATTACAATATTTTAGACCTTTTAGTCTTCATATGTCTTCAAATCCTCTAGGATCCATGAGTGACCCTAGTGTTCCTCTTTAGCCTTTCTGCTTGGCCATGGTGCTCCTGCACCAGTCATATTCTAGATTTTTCCCCTATTTTAATTCTGCAATATGTTTTATTCTACTGGTACATCTCAGATGGTTGTACTGGTTCTGTTTTGACCATATCCTAGCCCTCTTTTGTTTATTTGGGTTGGTGGTAAAGATAATTCCATTAATTCTTGTTGTTTTTCCCCCAGACCAGTTTTACCATCATATCCATATTTTTGTAACATAGTATAGCCAGCTCCATATTATGACAAAGGTATCTATGCTTGAGGCTCTTCTTGAGAATATTTATACAACCAAGTTTTGATCTCCAGATCAAATGGGTTTTCTTCATCTATGTCTCACCATTTGATAAATGTGGTTGGTGGACACTTGAATAAAATTGGTTCCAGAGTTTCATTTGTTTCCACCGTTCAAGGCATTCCATATGATCTAGGAGTTTGAGGCATGTTGGTGATGGTAAAGGCTTCCCCATAACTGTATTGACCACAAAATTTTTCTTTTATTGATATCTTACCCACTTTTCTTGGTACTTACTCAGGAATGGAATCAGAGGCAGAAGGAATTCTTGCTTCCTGATTCAAAGGTACCTGATTATATATACTACCTCTTATGGTATTTCAATATTGAAATGGGTTGGGATCTCCCTCAATGATGATTTCTTCTCCATGATGGGGAAATTTGATGCACTGGTAATAATTTGAAGGGACATCTTGCATTTCATGTATTGATGGCCTTCTGAGCAATATGTTATATCGTAACTCAAGGTCTAGGATTTTAAATGGAGTGTTCTTTATGAATGGCCCAATATTGATTGGTAAGATGAAGATGCCCTTTGATGACTATTCTTCCTTGTTATATGACCTAATATTTATCCTCATGGTGACATCAATGCTAGATTCTGAATAAACCAAGGTTTTTATAACTTTAAGAATACAAATGTTTAATCATTCCCCACCATCAATGAGGACTCCATAGATCGTATGTTTATGCACTTGGATATGCAAATGTAGGGGACCATAGTGCAAATGCTTCTTTGGTGGCACATCACGGTCTGTAAATGTGGCATGTTTATTGGTTGCTATATAGTTTACCATGATTTGGAAATTCTATAGAGTAATGTCATGTGCGACTGCTGCATTTTGAAGGGCTTGGTCCATATATTACTTATGTCAGGGGATATGTGCAATAGTTCAAACATGGAGATTTGGGAAGGTGTGCACTTTAACTGATCCACCAAACTAGATTATGGATTGGAATTTTTTGTTGGATTAGATGGGGTAGCTAAGGTGGAAGGCATTCCTTTCAAAATGACCTTAGAACATTGTGTTGTGACAGAGCATTTGGCATTGGTATTAGTGATAGTAATAATAGAAACTTGGTTGTTTGAAGGATTTATGAAATTTATGGTGCTATCAGAGTTGATAGGTATAGTTCACTTGCTTGGATTGTCCACCAGATGTGGAGGTTTCCCCTTATTATGATCATGAAAAGTATCATTGAAGATAGTGTGCTCGGTGGTACTCTTGGACTGGGTATTTGTGACATCAATGATCCCTTGGTCGATTAGGTCTTGTATGGCATTTTTCAATTGATGGAAGTTGGATTTATTGTGTCCTTTTACCCGATAATACTCACAAAAGTTGTTATCATTCCACCACTTGGGTTTCACAACACCATGTTTGTACGCTTTGATTTCTATTAGAGTGATATTATTGGTTTGAATCAAATTTTTTAGTGATAATTCTATCGACTCTCCTAATGTTGTGTAGTCATGTTTAGGAAAAGGAAACCTTTGTGGGTGTTGTGTGCTGGATTGCTTGTGGGACACAAGTTTTGCTTGAGTAGTTGGTGTTTGAATCTAAGTATTTGTCTGTTAAGTGCACACCATGGGTTTTTGATTTTTCATGTGTTCTCCTTGTAATGAAACCCTGGGTTGGGCATAATTGACTATTTTCATGTCAATGACACCATTGTTGGTGACATTCTTGTTCTTATTCCACTATTTGGCATTATCTGTTGCATTCTTATTTGTGTTCATTTGGGTCAGATCTGCAAGGATTCCTCTCTTGACCAAGTTTTTCTCACATTGAACTCCTCATTCTATAAGTTGTTTGAAATTTGGAGCAAGTTGTAGCTCTGTCATGAATGATATGTCTAGGAACAATTTTTTTACGAACATGACTATTAGGTCTTGTTCAGGAACATCATACATTATTTTATTTATAGTGTTTCTCCATTTTGGAGAGAATTTAACAAATGATTCCCCATCCTTTTGCTTAATTTCATAGAGGTCCTTGATCTTGACCTTGCGTTGGATGTTATGATGGAAGTGAGCAATAAATGTTTTAGCCAATTATCCCCAAGATTGAATGCTATGGGGTAAGTGTGAGAGACATTCCATTGCTAGTCTAGCTAGATTCTATGGAAACAGTCACATTAGGTAAGTTTCATCGTGTGCGACTTGTAACACCTACCCCTTAGTCTATCTATATGTGTCAGCTTCTGATCTCTTTTAGGCATTTTTTATATTTGCGTTGGTTATTTCAGGTGATTTTAAGGGTATTCATACATTACTTTTCATTATGCTATTGATCCATTGTTAGTTGTATTATATCATCTATTTGCATATGATTTGTGATTATTTCATGTTGGTTATGTTTATATTATGAAATCATTTTGATTAAGGTTGTCTGACAATATTGACCCTATATTTATATGCACATGGATCATTGTGATGATTTACATTACTGTTTTCTATATTGGGTATGGTATGGGACAACGTTGTAGTTATTTTCTTTGGGGAGATCCACATGATAATCTAGTCTCAACCATTTTTTGTTATATTGCATTAATATATGGTCATCTTTGTGATGACAGGTTTGCAGGTACTGGGCTACGTCTTCCCTAAATTGGAAGGAGTGAGCATGCCCTATCACAATATCTCACTTGTAAGAGAGGGGAGATAATATTAAGGTCTAAATCCATATCCTAAACCCTTATTTTGTCTTAGAACTGGACAAGAATCTGATTGACTATCCTAGTATTTGAATCTATCATGTGACGTGGATTCATGAGCCTATTTGGGTGAGTTTGTGTTTCTATTTCAGTTGTTGTTTGTTTCAGTTGTTTTCTGTTTAGATGGTTTTCAGGTGATTTAATGGTGCTTTTGGCATGATTTAATTAATGAATAATTATGAAAAATATTAATGTTAATTATTACACCTTTAATAATGTTAAAACATTGATATATGAAATATATGGCTATTTAATAATTAAATATTAATTAAATACCTATATTTAATTAATTGATTTAAATATTTGAGATTTAATAAATATATAATTCAATTAATTTTAATTAATTGTGTAAAGTTGATTTATGAAATATTACTTTAAGTTGCATGATTAATTGATTTATTTAATTGAAATATCTTCTCATGCATTTTCAATTTAACATTTTGCTTTTATATTCTAAAGTTGAGTTATGCATGCTTTAAGTGAAAATTAGAAATAAAGAATTTCTTTTAATTATTAATTAGATAATTTATATTCCCTTTAGGGTTTTCACTTTTTGAAAATCTAATTGCTTGGTTTTCTATATCCTCTAATTGAAATCCATTTTGGAGGTTGTTCAATCAGGGGGAGAAAGGAAAATCAGGTGATGAAGGTTTTGTGAAAGCTTGAGAGCATTTTAGAGCATTTTTGGAATTTTTCTTTGCTTGAATTTGTGGATTTTGTTCCTCTCATTAGTTATTGAGGTAGGATCTTGTTCATGTCAATTATAGCTTTCAGATCCCCGTCTTCCATGCATCTAAAAAGCTAGGATCCTTTGTATGATCTTTCTTGTTTGATTATTGTGTGGTTTATTGATATAAAATTGAAGAAACATGCTCTTGGTTCAATTTTGTGATTTTTTTCAAGTTTGCATGTCAGATTTGTGCTTGTGGGAAAAAGGTTTCATTTTATGGTGTTAGATGCAAAATGGGCATTAGGGTTTTCATATGGAAATGAATTTATTCCAAAACTGCCCTTAGGGTTTCAATTTGGGAAAAATGTCATTTTTCAAAAAAAATTGATGATTATTGCCAAGAAAGGGTTTAAACCCTCGGATCTGTTATATCATAACTTGAATGTAGAGAACTCACCTTTGCCATGTTCTTGCCAAAATCGGGATCAGATTTGCATGAAAACAAGTCAATTGAGTTAAATTTGCATGCTTCAGAAAGAAACCCTTCTTGAAAATAAATTTATATTAGATTTAGAATTCTTTTCTTGTTTAAATCAATTTGCATGCAAAGATTTCATTTGAAAAATATTATTAAATTTAGAATGTTTTTTCTTGTTTATGTCAATTTGCATGCTTAGAGAAAACCCATCTTGAAAATAAATTAATATTAGATTTATAAATTTTTCTTGTTTGCATCAATTTGCATGCAAAGATTTCATTTGAAAAATATTATTAAATTTAGAATTTTTTTCTTGTTTATGTCAATTTGCATGCTTAGAGAAAACTCTTTTTGAAAAAGAAATTAAATATTAAATTTAGAATGTTTTTCTTGTTTGTGTCAATTTGCATGCAATATAATTCTATTTTTAGAAATGATGTTCCTTTAGAAATTCTATTTTTTTTAGAAATTCTATTTTTTTATTATTATTTAAAAAAAAATAGAAAACTTTTACTTGTAATTATAGTTAAATTTTTAGTAATTATTAAATAGACTAATTTATATGATGTGAATGTTATAAATTAATCTATAGAGGCTTTATGTACATTTTCTATAGAAAATTAAATTATATTGTTGTTAATAATTTTATTGGATAAACTAATTTGCATAGTGTTACTATAAATGAGTTTATCACTGAATTTTATTATCTTTCTTAAATCGTACTCATTATGTGATGATGTGTCTTTTGAGTGATTGGTTTAAAGATTGTGTGTTTCTTTCCCTTTTGTGATACTTCTATGTGTCAGCTGTCTGTTGGGATTAGATGGCTATCAGGATGTAAAACCAGAGGTTTTGGAGTTTATGTTTCTATGATGTTTGTGTGCTTCTGTGCATGTGTGCATTGTCATCATTTTTGGGTCTCGATCTTCTTACCCAACCTAGTTATTGAACTAGTCTTATGTGATCATGTGATGGTACTTTATGTGGTATTGATTAATTAAGAACCAATAGTTCTTGTATGGGAAAGAACCAGATTTGAGAGTTATGTTCTTCTCTTTGATATTGTTTATGATTCTCTGAGGGTGTATCCCTATATATGTGGGAATCAACGATGAGGTTTATGATATACCTTTATGATATTCTTTTGTGAACCTAGGGTAGGTTACCTAGTTGTATGATAGGAGGTGGCTTGCAATAAGTGTCAGAGCTCACAAGTGGTTGTTAGGATCATTTATTGTAAGTAATTTTACCAAGTGATAACATAATAACTTATTAGGATGCCTTAGTATAATATAATAAGATATTAAGCCTCACCCATGCTTGAGTGCTATTATAGGCTAAGATGGAGGATGAGTTGATGCTTGTCACCTTGAGGGGTGTGTATCTTGTATAGTTAGTGACTTTGTCTATTTGAGAAGTCATTGATACCATGTATGGTCACTTGAGTGTCAGGATCTATTGAGAGATTTCTAGGACAAAACTCAAGGGTTAGACGTACATGATGACACCTTCCTATATACAACCTAGGTATCCTACGTGTGTCAGTTACCTCTAGTATTCTGTAGATTTCCTTATTATGATTTAGAGAGCTTCTAGAATCTTCCTATACTTTTCTTTATGATGGTTGTATACCCTTGATATTTTCCTTCTTGTTGTATACCCATGTGAGTGGGCATGTTATTATCTCCTTAGCACGGTGGGAGTGGACCTTTGGTTCCACATGGTCAGGTGGTAGTGACTCTTATTACCATTGAGATCCGATGTTCATCTTCATGCTTGGATGATCCTTATTGCAGCTCTTCTTCTTCTATCATCTTATTCTTTTGGAGACTTGTTCAGTTTCATGAGTTGTATACTTGTACCATATGTGTACATGGGTTGACATCCATCCTTTGGAGGATGTATTGTATTATATTTTTATGTATTTTTGCATACCCTGTGACATGTGCAGTGGATGTTGATTTAGTTGTATATGTGGTCTTATTATATGAGATGTATATTGTTGGAATCACTTGTTGTATCCTTTATGTTAAGTTCTTTATAGTTGTTCTCGTATATTATTTTACTTAAGTAATTCTATGTCAAGGAACCCTCGAGACTTGTAACCTTTGTTGAGTTGTACTAATGTGTATGTCATGTTATCTCATTGTGTTCCTTCAAAGTTGTTAACATTATTGTTTATAAACATTTTTAAAAAAATTATCCTATTAACTCATTGTCATGTTTAGGTTATCTCTCCTGGGTTCCCTGGTGGGGCATTACACGACTTCAATGCAGCTAGAAAATAATTCCCCGATATGCTCTATAGGGTTGGTATTGCCTCTATATTTGTCAAATTTAGGCACTAATAAGCGTGTGGGAAATGGTGACATGTGCAATGAGTGACCAAATAGGTATGGGTACAAGTCCTCTATTGTGTAAGACTTTGTTTGTCCCTAATTTTGCATGTCCATCATTTGCATTTGTAGATTCTAAACTTGTATCACCATGTCTTTTGAAGATTGAGGAACATTCCTGGCATTGAATCTCTATGTCATGGTTGGTATATGGATTTTCCTTTAAGTTCCTTGCATTGGGATATATTATCTCCTTGGAACAAGGTATTGATTTCCTAGTGTGTGATTTTGATATTGGGGGATCTAATTGGTCCAAGGTTGTTGTTGTTTCTATTGTTGGGATCCCTGTTGGAATAAAGGTGTAGCCTTTGGCAGATGTTGACTAAATGTTAGACCTACGAAGATTGATCTGTGTGGTTGGGAAGTACTAAGTCCAAATCTAGTAGGGATAGACTATAGTGTCTGAGTAGTTGCAAGTGGGTTATTTCTCATTTTAAGAATTGATGATATAGCTTGAGTGCTTGACATAAAAGGCCATGAGGTAGATGCTTGAGATAAAATGGTAACCAGTGGTGCACTCAGTTGGGAGACCATCATGTTTTGGATGGATGATATACTAGCTTGATTGGCTGAGCTAGCTTGGATAGACATAGTTTGTGTCGATGTTGTGGTTGTTGATGATAGAAGAGACAATACTTGAGACACCAGAAGATTCATTTAAGATTTTTGAGTTGTGGTTTTCCCTGCTAGTGGGGTTTTAGGCCATATCATTGATACATTGAATTCAGCGGGGACATTGACTCCCTTTTTTATCAACATTTTTAGAAATCTTCCATGGTTTCTTTCCATAATAAAATCAACTATGTCTTTGAGTTCTTCCTTTGTGATGTCTTGAAATATAGTTGGTCTACAGGAACCATGAGGAATTGTACGTGCATTCTCAATGTATAGAGCGAGATCAGTGTTTTTGAATGGGTCATCCTTTTGCTCTTTTTCCCATAGGGGAAATAGGTTAATGTAGGATTCATTTGTTTGGGTTCTAGCCTTTGACCTAGTATAAGGTCTTCCATAAGGTGTGAAAGACATGGTGTTATCTAGGTTTTGACCTAAAATGAGTGATACAAAGAAAAAAAAAGGGATAACCTCTCGAGGAGAGTCTGAGTACCTCTTTTGACAAGGGTAATTCTTAGAAAAAATTTAGATTTCTCTTGATCTTAGAGATTGGTGATGTAAGATAATGATTTTGACTCTTTCCTTAGATGAGACAAAGTCACTGATAAATATTGATGAAGCTAAGATAATGGGATCAAGATAGTCTAATCAAAAATTTTGAATTATCAATGGTAAATAATAACAAGACCAAAAAAGAGGGATGATCCTAGATTTTTGAGATTCACACTGATTCTTCGTTATTTCCTTAGATGTGTACACTGATCTTTCACACAAAATAGGGAATCATTTCCAAGGTTTCAGACTAATAAAAATACAAAGTTTTGACAGAGGAATCCAATTTGTCCTAATAGAATGAAAGCATAGGTCTATAGGTTGATTGTGGAAGAATTTCATCGATTGAAGAAGAATGCAAGGTCAATTGAGGTAAAATTTTAGTGATTGTAGAAATAAAGGGTTCAATTGTGGTAATAAAGGACTAAATTGCGGTAACCTTCCGTAAATTGCAAAAACCTTTCATCAATTGTGGAAAAGTGCGTTAGTCTTTCAAAATGATTACATTTTGGGAATATGTTTGATAAAATGATCTCTCTAGAATAGTGATTTTATTTTGGAACAAACTTTGGTTGACCCCCTAGACTTCGAACATGTTTGACTCTTTTTGATAGTGTGAGATGTTGGTTTTGCATTTTGAGAACTGATTACACAAGCAAACACAATAAACACAATGTTTTGAAGATCCAAGAATAAAAAAGTGTATGTTCTACAACTTTTCCAAGTTACAATGTTTTCACGTGGTTGAAATAGAGACATTCAGATTAACGTATGGTCAATTGACTTCAAGATGCAATATTATAGGCCCAATGCTTTTGATGTTTGTCAACTAACACAACAATTATAATGCTACTAGGACTCAAAGATCCACGAAGTATGTGCCTGTGTTTTTCCTTTCCCAGATATTGTTGTCATACCAATGAAGATCTCTATCATCAACACAATATACTTGAACACATATGTTGGAAATCTTGGGGGGAAATTCTATAACCCCTTGCACTATAATAAGACACTTGTTTGCAAGTGAAATGGGTAGGTCTCTAATTAACTAGGTTATAGTAAGGTCTGTGGAGTCTATCCAATCAGTTTGTACTTGTGTGACTCACTTAAAAGCCTAGTTGACCATACTGTCTACTTAGGGATACTTTAACTGATCCAGGATATCATCAACACACCTCACCCAAGCTTGGGTAGATATAAGACAGAGCTTTGGCTTACATCTTTTTTATATATTGATCGGAAGGATTACTAGTTTAAGGTCATCCTCTAAGGAAGAAGCGCTTCTCTAGATAGGACTCTCTAAAAAGTGTAAAGGTTGTTATTCTAACAAATTGTGCATGCACACCAAAGAATCAAGACACAAGGTTAATTGTGTAAGCACCAACATATCAAATGTGAACTGAGCTATCATCCATACATGCACGCGAGTTCAATTTTAAACCCAAACTAAATGATGATTTATTGTTCAATTTTAGATGCACCATATTCAAAGATTATTTTCCTTGTTCAATTGTTAATCACATCAATTTTAAGCACCAAATTGAAAATTGAGATTGTGATATTTTGCATACACTTTTCTTTTTAAGCACCAAAAAAGACAAATGGGTTGATTTTAGGTCGCTTTGTTAAAAAAATTTCCACGCCACAAGCTGTCAAGAAATTATTAGTACCAAAAAATCCTAACAATCAAAATGAATAATATTCAAAAATGCCTTGATTATTAAGACCATTAAGGCTCATGATAACTTTGTATTTGGCTGGAAAATGCTTGAGAGAAACAATATACCTTTTATAGGATTAACTTTGATCTTCAGCTGTGATTGCCAATGTTTCCTTTTATTACATGTAGAAATGAGAAACTCTTCTTATGGAATCTTTTCGTGACCTAAACTCCAAGGTATGCGTGATTATCCTTTTGGCCATATGTCATTTGTTCATTCCTACACAGAAACAAAGAAAAAATTAGATCTAATTAACAAAATGATGAAATAGAGAAATTGAAAAATTCTCCCGTCAGATGTGAAATTCTTCTGCCACATGCAAAATTCTCCTGCCGATTGCGATACAATTATGTCAATTGAAAAATTGTTCTGTCGATTACAACAATGTGCTAGTGATTGTGAAATTATTTTGGCAATCACGAAATTTCTCTGGCGATTGTGAAATATATTAGTCAATTGCGAAAGTACCTCAACCAAAGAATGAAAAACTACAAAAGTTGATTGTGAAATACAATGGGAAATTGCCAAATTATAGAGAGTGATTGTGGAAATAAAACAATTGATTACGGTAAAATTTCATCAATTGCAGAAAACTTTCGTCAATTGCAAAATTAGAAAATTTATCAAAAAAATAAAAAATAAAAAACAAAATTGTGGTCATATGGCCGAGGTCAAGAAAATCTTGTTTGTTGTCTACAAGCGATTATCAAGTTGTTCAATTCACATCAGGTTCACTAAAATGTGTAGATCCAATCTTGCACACTTGATAATGAGGGTTAGTAGCATCAATTTGCAATGGGGGAAAGAAATAAAAACTACTAAGAAAAAATATATGGACAGTTAAATAACAAACAAGATAGAGGAAAAGAAATGAATGCAAACCACAATGCTTGAAGCTTCTATTACTTCTCTCTACTCCTTTTGAAATGTTATGTGAATGGTGCTCAATATTGGTATTGGCAGAGTCTGTGACTTGGGAGTGTTGAGAAAATGATATTGATACGTTCACAAGAATGCTTTATGCTTCATAAGAATCCTATATAGTAAGAGTACACAAAGCTTGAAATCCTCGATCCTTCAAATGTTTGAGAAGAGTTGGTTATATAGAATATGGAAATTATTTAGATGGATGAGATCGATCCCATAAATTGGAGGATGAATGGTTGAGATCAAAAGGAACTAGAGAAGCAATCAGTAAAATCCACCTCTTTAACTGAAGATAAGAGGGGATAGTTTAGTTAACTAAAAAGCTGATTGTGAGTTGCCTCTTAGAATTGAAGAGAAGGCTTTGGAGTCACCTCTTGGAATTGAAGAGTTGAATTGGAGTTACCTCTTGGAAATGAAGAGTTGATTTATTTAAGTATTTATTTAATTCTAGAAATTAAAATACTCAAACATGAGATAATTCAATTCTATTTTGATTTAAAATTGAATATTTAAATGAAATGAAATTAATTTAATTATAAGAATAAACTAATAAGTTTAAATATTTGATTTTAAACTTTAGGAAATTGAATTTAATTAATTAATAAAGATTAATTAATTAAGGTTTATTAATTAAATAAAATTAATTATTTAATTAATTTTGGAGAAATGATTAAATGATTAGATGATTGGATTTAGATGAAATAATATGATTAACTAATTATTAAAAAACCATTAATTAGTAGAGGAAAATTATTAATTTAATGTATGGTCATAAGTCTGTCTATTTTAGGGTGTCTACAAAAACTTTTGCAATTTTGTGGAAAAAGTTGCAACTTTGTTCTCCAATGAAAATTTGGTTAAAAATAGTTGAGATAGGTGTATCCAAGGTCTAAAAATCCTCTTTTCATTGAGGATGGACCAATGTTGTGAATGGTTATGTTTGGAGGCTTGTTTTTATCTCTATTATTGAAGATTGTTGCTTGACAGATTTAAAAACTTTGTACATCCCAGTTAGGATTAGTTTCTTTATATGTTGAAATATTCTCGTGTTTTGTAAATACCTAAAGGGGTTTGTATTTTTTGTTTTGAATTTATAGAGGATGATCTTTTAGAGACCTTGTAAGTCTTGTTTTGTAGTGAACTGTCAAAGGGTGTTGTTACCAAATGAAATTGGGGCCTGTGTAAGTGCATTTCAAGTCACTCTAAAGTTATAATGCCTTTGTTATTGTATTGGTCTCTCATGGTAAGGGTTTCAGGTCCAAATTCCAAGTTACATGTGTCTTTTTGTGCATGAGTGATGTAGAGATAGGGACAAATAGTCTTTGAAGGTTAATGAAACCTTTATTGAGTACTCTTCTCAATTAGGAGGTAAGGTGAAAGTGAAACATCAACCTAGTATTTTACCACCTATTAGATTCAACATATGGTTTCTAACTTGTGATAACATGATATGGGAGACTGATCAAACCACCAAACCCTACCTACAAACAAGACTTTCATTAGGGCTTAAGACTCTTCTAAATGACAGTGATTAGGACCATGAGGAAAGTCAACAAAATGACCCTTTAACATTTTCTACTTGGAATAAGGACATCTAACTCTTGACTCTTCTTACCTTATACAATATTTAAAAACTAAAATATGGTAGTATGCAATGTATTCCCAAGGTCCTGTTGGTGCTCAAATCAATATATTTGATTTCCTATGGACTTTCCAATCCAATGCTTGGAAACCCAAGTGATTTGGCCAACTAAAAAGTCACAACCAAGACAAGGTTGGAACTTTTGCAATTTTGGCTCTGCAAAACCAAGGCTGGTAGGCCTATACCTTGATGTATCCTTCAAGTTACAAGGCTTTTTATAGAAGATAAGTAAAACTTCAACCTTCTCTCTCAAGTATGACAAGGCACTTGAAATAAATCTAACTGAAAGCAATATATCATGAACTATAAATTGAAATACTTTAATTAATTGAAAGAATGTTTTGTAAATGTGTATGTAATTTTAAATGAAGAGATAGATAAGATATCACAAAACTATAAACAATGAACTAAATAACTATAATCCAAATAAGAAAGAAAGACTAGTGCCTTAATCAACCATAGGAAATAGAGTTACTATCATTCCAATCTTATGTTCAACCTCAGAGATAGTTTTACAAGAAAACTTATCACTTCAAAGGTGTTATGGAATGTACATGCAACCTAAAACAAATTCAGAGATATATCAAAAGGGAAATACTTCTCAGATGACAGCCCAATTGATTGAGGCCTCAATAAACAAAATTTAACCCTGCAAAATGAGAAAACCAATTGAAAATATAGACTATGAATCAAATCAGGAAGCATGCACATCAAACTATCACTTTGAAAAAGTTCTATTGGTTTATCTGAGGGACTAATTGTAAAATGATTAATGAAACAATTGCATATATGAAGAAAAAAGACTTATCTTTATTGATTAAAAAAAAAAATAGTACATCCAGGTCCATGTTATACTTTATGATCCAAAAATATCCAAATATGTCAAATTTTATTATATTGTATTGTCCTCTCTCTTTACATTTTACATTATGTATATGTGTGTGTGTGTGTGTGTGTGTGTGAGTAGGTTTCACGCCTCTTTAAGGTGAAAAGACAAAACCCTTATTACAAATTATTTTGAAAAAATAATAAATTAACTAAAAAATAACTACCTAACTTTCAGATTTGGCTTTGGCCAAAAATCCAAAACACCTTGTGAAAAGCTAACATTTCTGCTGGAGATAGGAAATGTGATTTCCCGAACTTGGTCATTTTTAGATTTTTAAATATTGACCATCTTCAACCTCTGTCGGTATCATCTTTGTAGTAGGTTGAAATTACATCATTTTCTGAAGGCTTTGATTAGTTAGTTCTATTTATTTGTGTCATAAAGCTTCATTCCTTTGATTTTTTTAGTATGGAGAAACTTCCTTCTTGATAATGGATTAGTACTTCTAAATTATCAAAATTTAGGGTACCACCAGGTCCAAGCATGAATCTTCTTCAAGGCAAATGACTATTCCTAGACAATGGACTGAGAACACTATAGGATAGTCATTGGTTTGTTTTTGTACATCCCACTAAGACATAAAATCATAAAAAAATATCATGGGAACCTTATGCACCATTAACAACCTCGCATAGACTCATGCCACTAAAGACAATAACAATTTAATGATTCTTCACTAGTCTAGGTAGATGCAACTAAGACGGTGGTTGCACTTTCCTTAGGATAGTCATAAATATTTAACAAATTGAATTTAAATAAGGGGTATGAGACTACTAAAAATTGGTTTTAGGGACCCAAACCATCCAAGGAAACTTCCCCAAACACATGCAAGTAAATAATATTGACAAAAATTTTAGTTTTTCAAGGTTTTATATGTTGTTGTTATGACTGTCATAGTCATCTTCACATGGACAGTCATAAAAGAGAATTTTTCACCACTCACCATAGCTTCTCTAAATATAATATCATGAATTAAGGTTCCCTACTCAACCTCCTTAATTTCCTCAAATTAATACCCTTCCATTCTTCACGTTCATTCACACATGCAAGCTGAAAACTACCACTATTATGACCAATACATGAGATATCAGTCATTCTTCATACCAAAACCATAGTAAAGCTTCTCCTCATGCCTTTAACCTATAGGAAAATAAAATATACATAAATAAATACCAAAAAAAATAGCATTTTTCACCATGGCAAATGAAATTTCTACATTTTTTTATGCTCACGAGTGCCCTAGGTAGGGTTTTTAACCCTTTATTACAAAAATTCCTATAACTCAGCTAAAACTCAATAAAATTAAAAAAACCAGGTTCATATGAAAGTAGATTCAAATATCTTTCAATCCCAATCAATGTATTTTCAATTGGAATGAAGAAAATAAGCCCAAATCGAGCCAATATCATACTAATAACACACATAAATGCAGAAAAAATAGAGAACTTTTATTGAAATCACACTTTAAATCTTGATAAAAAAAATTCATACAAATGGAGCCCAAAAGACTTATTTAAGTAAAAAAATAATCATATGTAACGGATCCATCCCTTCATATGACTTTTCACCTTCCTTTCTTGATTTGTTTTTCTCTTTTTCCACATTGTGACAAAAAATGCATGACACATTTTTTTATAATAATTTTAGAGCAATTTTGCATCTTTTTTCCAATAGGCTTACAACTTGGAATAATAATAAAAATTGGTCTAAAATGACCTCAAAAAAACTTATTAGGGCTAATTAAGACAAAATTAATCAAAAATCCCATTTTGCCTAAATGAGGTCTAATAGGACCTAGAGGTGCCCTACACCAATGAGAAATGGTACCGTTATATGGATGTGTAAGGTTGCAAGTTTAATACATTGATTTAATGTTCTCTTGTATTCCAAAAGGTCAAGAGTGATTTGATAAACAAATTATAAGAGCTAAAATAAACAAATTAGGATACAAAATGAATACATTATAAGAGCTTCATTATCACATTAGCAAGAAATCCTATTAGAGGTTGTTATTTTCTCATTTGACTTCAAAAATAGAAATGCAATACAACATCTTAAAAGTCATCAATGCTGACAAAAAATAGTAGATACTCATGTCTTTATGTTTTCTCATGTCCTCATGTACAAATACATCATATACCAAAAATATATAAATGATATCAAAATCCTAGATACAAAACTATTTAAATTTGGGTATGATATTTCGGCTCCTTAATGTATAACTCCAACCACTGGTACTCTCGATGATACCTACATTGCAATAGTGTACAAACTAAATGGTGAGACAAATAATTAAAGTAATATATACTCCAAAGCACAATAGAGAAATCTTTTACACCCATCATATTTGTAATCCCTGCATCCCCAAGGCACAAGAACATTAAGTTTATTGAGAAAAAAACATGTTTATAAATAGAAAAAACATTATGAACATGATGAGCCTATGCACAATGAAATTTACTGTCATTTTGTATGAGCTAATCAAGTGTGCCTAAATCTTCTATATCTATCATATTTGTATCTAACTGCACTTACAATCCATGAGAGAACGAAATTTATTGACCAAAAATAATGAAGTAGTAAACGTAATGTAAGTAATGAATCAAAACATAATAAATGTAATTAACCTTACTATCATTTTGTATGACCTAGTCAGCTATTCCAAAAGGGTCATCTCTCTACTTGAGGGTATCCAATATCGCTTCATTGTCAGCATTACTAATTTTCCAAATTTCTTTTGTCTTTGATTTTCCTTGATGCTTCAACAACTTAACATTTTCTGCTATAACAAGGTGTGAATACATGATAATGGTTTTGTGCTTCTCATAGTCTTCAAATGCAGGTATGCCATTCTTTCTAATCATGTATGTTCACAACCATGTTCCCACAACAAAAACTGACTTAGTAGGATATGTTAACCCATCATCATCTATTGTCAGTTTTGCAAGCTTCTTCTTTCCTTGTTTACAATGTGCTAACCAGTACTCTGATCTCTCATCATTCCCCTGCAGTGCAACCAATTCAAAAACATGTCCTGGTTGTATAAGATCTAAAATATGGTCATAATCAACTGAAATTTCCATGTAATAATTTCTCAGGGAGATTGTTTGAGATAAAAGAGTTAGATACTATGGAACTTATGGATCTACCCACTCATTTGACTGACACTAATACCAATCATACTAAATACACCTGGGACAAAAACAAGCCAACTCTCGTATCCAAATGGTATATGTACTTACATCTGAGAAACAAAATGAATGCATCTTTGGAGAATCTCTAAGTGTCTAAAAATCTAATATGTCTCCTACCATGCCTTCCTCAACCAACCAAAATAATCTGCGCACTGTTGAATCAAGAGTCTCCCATGTGACAATGATGAACTACAACAATCCATAATAGAACAAGCATCACAAATTTCTATACCTAAAATCCACAATTTCTCCTTAACTAGAGCTCTCTTCACACACACACACACACCTGCTCCAACATGCTCCCGTTTCCCATGCCCATCCTAAAAAAAACTCCAAATATGAGTTACACCCCTTTCTGCATGTATTCTACCCAACCAATAAAACATAGAGCATTCTTGAATTGACTAGTGAAGTTATCTAACCAAATATCATTTTCCTATAAGAACTCAAATAAATTATCAAAATAATGTTGGACATACTTAGAAGAGTGAGATCTATCATCGCTCATAGAAAAATGGAACTCTCTGATTATCTTTTGGTCATGTTCTGTACTACCAGGGGAATGTCTATATGTTATTTGGACAAAAGTAACAATCTAAATGGAATTGTAATATTGAGTTTGCACCTCATTTTGTTTTTGCATTATGTAGTTATCTGCAAAGTCAACCACTGATATAATAGTGCCAATTGGGAAAGAGTTCTTACACATCTTGAATTACTAATCCAACCACTGAGACCTGTGACTATGCCTTGCATACATGTAAATTTTTTTTCTTGAAATCTGAATTCTTCTTGAATTACTAATCCAACCACTGAGACCTGTGACTATGCCTTGCATACTTGTAATTTTCTTGAAATCTGAAATAAAATCAGCAACACAACATTATTTTGTAAGCAACTCACATCTAGACCCTTCACCTCCACTCTTTAGAGTATATTTGACCATCTCATATATCTTTTTTTGGACAATTGTCTTTCCAATATCGTGTTTGATGCCTCATCAAAACATGAAACAAATTTCAACAAGCCACCACATTGTGAGCACTTTTCATTTAATAAATCATTTCTATATAAGAAACAACCATCATATCTAGGACAAAATTTTTTATCTAGCAAGTCTCTTGATGATTTTGGAAGCTTACTTGCACCATAGTCCTACAAAATTTCATTAGTATGCAAAGTAGAATGAATTTCGTGTAATAGTTCATGGTGCATTGAAAACTCCATATGATATTTTCAACAAAAATTAATTCTAATCTTAAGAGGTACACAATAAAATGGCTTAAAGGATTCAAAATCCCTTTGTGATATTTGCAATGTTGTATGTGTCTCAAAAAATGTTTTGAATAACATTGTTTGACTTACTTCCAAATAATGTTTAGGATGCGGTGTGCAATCTTGATCACTAATTCTTAACTTCAAGACATCATTAACATGTGGTGACACTATTGAGTTAGAGTGCCAAAACAGTTGAATTTTTTCCTTCCAACTATTGGTTAGCTTAATGTGGAAGCCTCCCACCATAATCACATGTACCATTTTGGAGAGGATCATCAAGTATTTCTCTTCTTTCAAGTGCTCTATCCAAATTTGTATGATTTATGTTCAAGTCAACACAAGTTTGTCTCATAAAGAGATCCTTACTCAAATGGTCACTTACTAAGGAGGTTGAAATAACCCTCTGAGCATCTCTCTTATCTTTTTCCTTGCTAATCTTCCCAATAGAATTGAGAGCACTAAAAATATTTCTCACAATAATAATATTTCTCTGCATTTTCTTGTTCATATGAATCTTCAATTTTTCTAGTATAGGCCTCATCTTTTGTATCTTTAACATTTTTACAAAAATTTGGCATTGGTTGGTCAATGTCTTCTTGCTAAAAAATTCACCAAAAAGTCTTGAAGCCCACAACCGAATAGTTCTTTCTGAACTCCTACCTTCAAAATTACTCATAATGTTCTCATCAATTTAAAGTAACCATTTATTTTTGGTGTTCTAGAAGGTCTTGAATTTAAAGTTTGTCTTTCTTCCTTCTAAGTGACTTCATTTTTCATATAATTTGGAGATGCATAACATTCATTTAGATCTTGTGCAAAATTTTCATTCTCAATCCCTTCATTTTCATTCCCCATCTCTACATTTATATTCCCCATCTCTACATTTTCATTCTCCATATCTAAATTTTCATTTTGAATCCCTACATCCTCATTCACAATCTGTACATTTTCATTCTCCATTTCTACATTTTCATTTTCAATATCTAAATTCTCATTCCCAATCTCTACATTTTCATTGTCATTGTCAAAATAATACTCAATACTTTCAAATTCAATGTCCTCTTCATTTGAAATATCATTTACGGGTGGCCCTATGAACTATCCTTCACTAATATTTAACATACCTTGTCTCCTCTTCCAATGATTTTCCCTATCTCTTTCTCTACAAGCTTCAATTTATTCATTTGTAACCTTTCTCTTTTGTTTATCCTTTCGATGACTGCTTCTACCCATTATAACAATAAAAAAGGCAATGGAATATGATTGGTAATCAATAATTTGTGAAAAAAGATGATCCAAAATATTTATTTTATCATTATCTATCTGGAAGCCCATAATTCATGTGTTTAAAGTGAATGTCTAAATGTTTGAATCAACGAATGGCCCACTGACCTATTTTTTCATTGACAATGTCATGCACCCGATACATATCAGGTACATGATACCCATTGGGTACTCGATATCGATTTCTATGAAAGCTTTAAAAACTATAGAATGATACCAACATTTTACTGTTGGCGCCATTGCCATTACCATTAAACATTTAAATGAAAATTTATTTTTTCAATGCTTTTATTTAATAATATATATACTATATTCATATTTATACTATATATATAATAAAGATTACATATTAATCTATAAATTTTAACTAAAAATGAAATTTTTTATATTTAATAAATGTTTTTTAATTTCATATCCATACTATATATATATATATATATATATACAATATATATAATATATATATACATATATTGTATATATATAATATATATTATATATTGTCATGCCCAAACTAGGGAAAAACACACAGAAATATTTTTTTTTGAAACACATAAGTACGTATAACTAACAACGGTTGAGTGGAAAGGTGATAGCAAGGTAGAGTTAACCTTCAGGTTATAAGATATATATGCAGACTAAATTAGGGTCATGCCACAAGAAGATGCAGAATTGGGGCATCAACTTGTTCCACGGGTTAGATGAATTCTTAACTCAGGTTGATCTAACTCTGATTCCATGTTTAGATTCAATGTGTCAACTGTCAGTTAGGTGACAGTAGACACATTGACCAAGGTTGCCCACTTCTCACCCATGCATACTACATTCACAGCATGAGACACACCTCAGGTCTTTTTGTGGGATATTGTCAGAATTCATGGCATTCCCCGTAAGATCATCTCTGATAGAGACTCCTTGTTCACATCATCCTTTTGGAGAGAGTTACAGGTAGCATTGGGCACTAGGCTCAATTTTAGTACAACATATCACCCTCAGATAGATGGCCAGACTGAGAGGGTTAACTAGGTATTGGAGGACATGCTGCACATGTATGTGATGGACCATTAGGTCAAGTGGGAGGAATACCTACATCTGGTTGAGTTTGCCTATAATAATGGGCATCATTCTTCTATAGGTATGCCACCATATCATGCCTTGTATAGTAGACCATGCAAGACACCACTGAGTTGGGACAGGATCAAGGATAGAGTATCTATTGGACCTTAGTTGTTCAAGGATATTGGAGAGGATAGGACTAGTTTCCTACCATCTAGCCTTGCCACCCAGCCTATCATGCATCCACGATGTGTTTCATGTATCTGTGCTACGAAAATATATTTATGATGAGTCTCACATTATAGATTGGGATGCCTTGCAGGTGGAGTCAGATGGATAGCTAGCACTAAAGCCCATTTGTATTATAGCTCGACAGACCCTTACACTCTGAGGCCAAGAGTTGGACCAGGTTAGGGTCCAGTGGGATTTTTATGATGGGGTCACGGCTTCATGGGAGGATGTAGTGCAGATGAGATCTCAGTACCCATATCTTTTTGATGAACTCTAGGAGGAAGTTCATGCCTAGTGGGGGAGGATGTGAGGCCTCACCCCAACCCATCATAGCTTTACTGCTCGATCACACTTTGATACTTTATGTTTTGATACATTGATACACTTTTTGATTATCCTGACAGAGACTCGTGATATTATTTTATGATGATGATTATATTATGTGGATTACATTTTGATATGGATTAGACCTAGAATAGGTGGTTGATTTTGATTATATATGTTTAGATAAGTGAATTGATGAGAAGATCAAATCATGATTAGACTTGACTATTTCATGGATGTTATGTCATGGTGATTAAGGAATTTTTATGTTTTAAACATTTATGTATGAAAATTTCAATTAAGGACTTAATTCTTCTTAGTGATTAATGTTGCTAATTATGAATTGAAAATGTATATTACATGTGATTTTATCATCTTGGTCTACTAATGCTCAAAGTTTAATGTGCAGGAAAGGGAACCATGGAATTATTTAGAGAATTAGGGCTAAACACATGTGAATTGAGTAAGCCAAGGTTTAATCCAATAAAGGGTTGAAACCTCATTGTAATGTGATCTTTGTTGTAAACGTAATTTGAATGTGTGTAAATAGTTTAAAATTTATGTTGTTGTTTGGACATGTCATTGTGAATGTGATGTGTATTTTGTTTGGTGTCACTTGACACTTGTGTTGTCCATGTGGATGGTGACATGTTAATTAGGGCTTGGGCATGAATCACCAAACCTTATAGGTTATTATATTAATCCCACTTTCATATAGATGTCTTGTAGGGATCACATCAAGTTGAAACTTGGATTTGAACTTTAGGGGTACCTTGGAGGGGTTAAAAGTGACCCTAGAGTGTATTTTTGACCAAAATTAGTTAACCCTAAGGGGTTACCTTGGGTTAGGGCTACTTTTTACCTATGGGAGAAACCTAGGTCACCATTATGACTCTCCAAAATGCCTACTTTTCAAAAGTGGCGAAAATGGAGATGGCCACATGCATATAACTTGTCCCACACTCCTTACTAAACCCACAATTAAGAGGGGAGACAAAACGCTAGATGTCATGTCTCATTATTGCTAGGTCTTGAGTACACTTTTGGGGGTCTTTTTAGAGGGTTTTTGGGAGACTTAGTGGGTGTTCAACCACTCTCTAATTTTAGAGACAATTAGGGTTTAGATAGAGGAAGGATAAGGATTTGGGCTCTTCTCAAGTTTCATTTTTCCATAACACATTTGGAAGATTGGTTTCCTTTTCCATGAAGTTCTTGTTTTGTTGCAAGAAGATTTGGATGTTATTATTTTATGAATATGAAATCTTGTATGGTGTTCATGTATGTAATCTTGTATAGTGTTGTTGTATGTAGATTTTTTTGTCATGTGTTGGGTTGGGAATGCAATTGGATTTTTGTATCAATTCTTGTTATTTTGGATTGGGAGTTTTGTTCATGGGAGTTAAGGCATTACTCACCCTTTGGGAAGGGAAGAAGTGGCCTTGGTTGATGGGGTTAGTTGGGCTCTCCATTGTAGTGAGAGTCTCTTCTCTTAGAGAAGAGAGATAATTTCATGGAGTGTGGGCTCCATGAAGCCATGTTGTAAATATTATTTTGGTATAGAAATGACCAAATGTGTATATGGAAGGAATGTCAATGTAGCCTTAGAGAGGCATGGAAAAACTCTTGTTGGAAAAACTCTTGTTGAGAAATTTGGAAATTGCAATGGCATTATCCTCCTTGAAAAATCCCACATTCACCCTACTTCAATGGGTTTGGAAAACTCATTTATGAAACCTTGGTTGAGATTTTATTGTGTTTTGTGCATGTAAAGTGGTTGGAAATCGTGTATGTGTGTTGTTACCAAAATGTAAGATATAAAATTGGTATAAGGAGGTTTGATTGTTGATTTTCTTAGAGTATATTGATTTCCTTAACCTTACTTTATATTTAATTGAATTTTATTGATTGTGTATTGCAATTGTGATTAGGGAGAAAATAAGATGTTCCCCTTTTATTCCCAAATGCACAAATGGAAGATCCAAATTGATCAACCCAAAGGAAGGGCTAATGCACAAATGAATCAACTATTTGGAAAAGAGATTAACAAGAAGGATACCTTAAATTATATTAATTATATGTATAGATATGATATATGATAGTAATTGAAGAAATGGGAGAAATTCACTAACCTTGAAATATTGCAGATCAAAGAATATTGTTTTCTAAGGTCTGTAGACTGTTTCTGGAAAAAACTGACAGTTGATCTCGAGCCGAAATGCAGAGATGAACAAAACCCAGAAATATTTTTCCATTCTGATCTCATCTTATGAAAAAGGTCAACCTTGACCTAAAAATGTTAATCTTGACCCAATAATGTTGACCCTAACCTACACAGGTCTGACAGAAAATCTATTCGCGTCGTCTGAAAGAAAGCCGGAAAGGGTATCCAGATCTAGTCTCAAATCTACTGTTCTATACCTGTACCTATAAGAAAAAGGAGATTGTTTGTTGTGGGTAGGGGTTTGCCTTAATCAAACTATGATTTAGGAATTAACCTTGAAATCAATAAATTATAGAATGCTAGCAAGAAGTAGAATTGAATCTAACAATGAAGCTATGATATTCAATAGATATGTAATTGAAATTCAAATGTATGCAAGTATGTAAGTATGAAAGCAATGGAATTTAGAAACTATAAACCTCCATGATTGTATGCTTGAAATCCACTTTGAAGAGATGATAAAAGAGTCTTGAGGATGCACAAAGGATCTTGAAGGAAGATCACACCATCATGATGGCTAGATCTAGGGTTTGAATGTTGAATCTTGAATGTTTGCACCTAATCCCTTCAAAGGCTTGAAATCTTGAATCCTTGATCTTCAATGGAGAACTTGAACTCTTGAGAGGAAGAATTGAACACCTTGAAATCTTGGAAATATGTAGAACAATGGATGCTTGAACCTTTTTCTTCTTGAAAAAATCTTGATTAGAGCTTTTTGCACTTAAAAGACTTAGAGAAAATGAGAGGAGAAGGCTTCCTTTTATATGAAATTAGGGCACAATATTATAAGGAGGATGACATAGGATAATTAAATTTAAATTAGACCCATGCCCCTAGAAAAGGACCTATATTAAATATAATTTAGGAATCAATGCTTTGGAACCCGAAATAGCTGACCCAGAAGCGGGAAAACTGAATTTTTGATAACCCTCGGCAGCTGACAAGATTTCAGATTTGAAAGGGGGACCCTAGTTAGGGTTGAGGTTGACCCCGACCTAGGTCAAGGTCAAGGTCAACCTTGACCCAGGGGGTTAGAACCCCCGAAAAAAATTCCAGGTGGGGTAGGAGGTGCCCGGAGAGGCCCAATCAGGGTCCTGAATAGGCACAGAAGCATGAGAAGATGCATAAATGGGAGGATGATATAATGGAGGTAAAAAAAGTCCCCTAAGGAGGGCTAAATTCTCTTAACATAGAAGTTCTTCCATTCTAAGATGATACATTAAGCTCCCACTTTAGCGGGAGTATGAAAATCGAACGTGCTCACGATAAAGTTAAAGGAAAAGGATCCTAGTGGATTGCAACAAAATAGAATATCACTAATTTAGGGATATGAGCCCCCAAACCAAGGATTATAACTCAACATACATACATAAATCTATGGAAATAAATAGAAACCAATCATAGAAAACATTCATTACTACATAAGTAAGACAAGAACAACACCATAGATAACATAGCTTCATGATCTAATCCTACTAGCATGAAAGCGAAAGAGAGAAAAGAGAAAGTGATTACCTCACCTAGTAAGATGCCCACCTTACTATGAATCACCATGGAGGGAGAGCCCAACAGGTTCACCCAAAAATTGTGCTTGTAATTGCAAATGCATCTTCTGACGGCTTTTGAAAATATCCATAGATCAACATTCTTGTATCACTATGGAATATAAAATGCGTGTCCATTCAGGATTAAGAAACTTATGTGTGTTACCTTTCAAGGATTTAGCATATTGTAAAAAATAAAAAGGGTGTGTATCTTTTTAGGATTTAGCAACTTATGTGCGTTACCTTACAAGGATTTAGCAAACATAAAAGTAAAAATGCGTGTCTCTTTAGGATTCAGCAACTTATGTGAATTTCCTTCCAAGGATTTAGCAAACATAAAAGTAAAAATGCGTGTCTCTTCAGGATTTAGTGAATTGTGTGTGTTACCTTCCAAGGATTTAGCATGCTGAAAAATGTAAATAAATATAAATTATAGTACAAGGGAGATCCTATATATGCCCCCCTCCTTATCATGGCTGCGCACTAGACAGGATAAGGAAGAGGAAGAGAATACCTACTTCACAAGGTAAGGAGATATCCTGCTTTACAACAATGTGCACCATATTCCTAGTGAAGAGTATTGAACCTTACATCTAAGAACATAGATAATCATGAAATGAATATGTCACTTATGGAAAAAGGATCCTCAAAGAGGAAGAGATCTTATTAACAAGAGCCCTACCAGAGAGGAGTGCTTAGGATAAAATGTCATCTTTGAAAAGCAAGAGGGACCCAAGATTCAACCATCAAACTCCTTCCAATAAAGAGGATGAGGAATCTATAACAAAATCTAACCAAAAAGCAAGGGAAAGAGTTTATAAAGAACATAATTTGCAAAATAAATAAGAGGTAATGACCTAGGAAAATCACCTCTCAAATAAGGGGGTATCAATGGTCAAAACATAGATCTTTATAAGGAAAATAATGTTTGCAACATAAACAAATGCCACTAAGCTAAGGAAAGTAGATTCTTAGATAGAGGTAGAAGGAGGAAATACCTCACCCCCCAGGGATGATGGCAAAGGATATATTAAATTATATCAAAGTTATAAAAATAAGAGATATCCCTACCAAACAGATGTCCTAGAAAGAATATCATGAGTGTAGGAAGTTATAAGGATAGAATGCAGAAAGAATAACCAATTATACTCAAAACAACATTCATGCTAAGAGGATAATGGATCCTATAAGACTGTGATAGAATACCTCTTGGCCCCCAGTTTAAGAGACAAGAGGAAACACAAAGTCTAACTTGTAGAAGAATGAGGGGAATGCCCTATGTCAAAATTATGAAGAAATTGTAATACCACTCGGGAATAAGATATAATTCCATGAGAAGCTCTATCTCTAACTTATAATTTGAAATGCACACAATTAGAAAGTAAATGTTTATTACTATTGTGGAAAGGACATTTGTACTTATGTAAAGCATTTTTCAGAATAGGTTTAAAGTTTTCTTTCTTGGAATTCATTAACTGGACATATACTTTCTTAGCCACATCCTGAGGGGTATCAGGATGATCCAAGGTAGGTGTTGGAAGAATAATATCAAGAGGAGGATGATAGTTAATATCAGCCACATGAAATTGAGAAGATGAATAACCCATACCATGTATATCATGTTTAGGAGATACATTGATCAGGTTTTTAATGTCATGTTCATTAACACCAAGCCCTAAACCCTTATAACCTTGTTTATCTACCATAGTGTATCTAGTAGTATACCTATCTTGCATAGTATCTATGGTAGATGATTGATTATGATGCGTATGAGAGAATGTTGTGTAAGGTTGAATAATGGTTTTAGGAGAAGTTTCTTTGGATTTCCCTTTATTATCATCATGGATAGGATAAGAAGGAGAAGGTAAATCTAGAAATTATTGCACATCCTCATCTTGTACCATAGTTTGAACCTTAACAAAAGTATGAGAAGAACTAGGGATGGAAGATGGAAGAATCAGAGTGGGATTATTAGAAATGATTAGATTAGGAAGGTTAAGATTAGGATTAGGAAGATTAGGAAGATTAGGTAATGGAGTATCATCTACCAAATTCTTCACATAATCTAAAAGAACAATAAGTCCACTACACAAATCCTTAATTAAAGTTTTGAAAGTAGGGATACTAGTATTGGTCAATCTTAAAATAGCATAAACAAGTGAAACATGAAGATTAACAAACATGATAAAATGGATGACACTCTCATAGACATCATAGGTACTATAAAGAGATGCTAAAAGAAGGATAATGAGAAAAATAGCCATACACCGAAAGAATTTCATGATGAAAATGCAAGAAGTGTGTTTTTGGATTTATAAATGCAAATTATAATCTAAGATGTAAATCTAACACCAAAGAGAAGGAGTTGTCTATTGCGGGTTCACCAAAATGTAAAGTGGTTGGAAATCATGTATGTGTGTTGTTACCAAAATGTAAGATATAAAATTGGTATAAGGAGGTTTTATTGTTGATTTGATTAGAGTATATTTATTTACTTAACCTTACTTTATATTTAATTGAATTGTATTGATTATTTATTGAAATTGTGATTAGGGAGAAAATAAGATGTTCCCCTTTTATTCCCAAATGCAGAAATGAATCAACTATTTGGAAAAGAGATTAACAAGAGGGATACCTTAAATTCTATTAATTATATGTATAGATATGATATATGATAGTAATTGAATAAATGGGAGAAATGCACTAACCTTGAAATATTGCAGATCAATGAATGTTGTTTTTTGACGTTTGTAGACTATGTCTGGAAAAAATGATAGCTGATCCTGATTCAGAACACAGAGATGAACAAAACCCATAAATATTTTTCCATTCTGATATCATCTTATGAAAAAGGTCAACCTTGACCCACAAATGTCAACCTTGACCCAATAATGTTGAACCTGACCTACACAGGTCCGACAGAAAATCTATTCGCGCCATCCGAAAGAAAGCTGAAAAGGGTATCCAAATCTGGTCTCAAATCTGTTGTTTTGTACCTATACCTACAAGAAAAAGGAGATTATTTTTTGTGGGGGAGGGGTTTGACTTATTCAAACCTCGATTTAGGAATTAACCTTGAAATAAATAAAGTACAGAATGCTAGCAAGTAGTAGAATTGAATCTAACAATGAAGCTATGATATCCAATAGATATGTAATTGAAATTCAAATGTATGCAAGTATGTAAGTATGAAAGCAATGGAATTTAGAAACCATAAACCTCCATGATTGTATTCTTGAAATCCACTTTGAAGAGATGATAAAAGAGTCTTGAGGATGCACAAAGGATCTTGAAGGAAGATCACACCATCATGATGGCTAGATCTAGGGTTTGAATGTTGAATCTTGAATGTTTGCACCTAATCCCTTCAAAGGCTTGAAAGCTTGAATCCTTGATCTTCAATGGAGAAATTGAATTCTTGAGAGGAAGACTTGAACACCTTGAAATCTTGGAAATATGTAGAACAATGGATGCTTGAACTTTTTACTTCTTGACAAAATCTTGATTATAGCTTTTTGCACTTAAAAGACTTAGAGAAAATGAGAGGAGAAGGCTTCTTTTTATATGAAATTAGGGCAAAACATTCTAAGGAGGCCGAAATAGGATAATTAAATTCCAATTAGACCCATGCCCCTAGAAAAGGACCTATATTAAATATAATTTAGGAATCAACGCTTCAGAACCCGAAACAACCGACCTGGAAGCGGGAAAACTAAATTTTTGATAACCCTCGACAGCCGACAAGATTTCAGATTTGAAAGGGGGACCCAGTGCATATAATATGTTTGCGAGAATATTCCTTTCCAAATGTTCTCCCTCTATAATAAAGTTTGTATCCTAATCCCAGTAACATAACCTTGAAATTAATCCTAAATTCTAAGTTAAACTTACCTTACCTTTTTCCATTTCCCGTGGCCCCACTCTTACCACCCTCCTTCCCTTTTATCTCCTTGCTTGGGTGCAACTTTGAAAAGTTTGTTTAATAAATTAAAATTTTTAAGGGGGATGCACTACTTGGGTTATGTGCCACCTCCCTTGCTGTCACATCTTTCTAGCTTTTGACATGTCTTTAGACCTCTCCCCAAGGTCAACTCCCTCCCCTTCCTTCATCATGCGCTTCCCTTCATCAAAAAGGGCCTCCTTACTTGAAACCCACACCACCTTTATGTTGTCCTACTCATGCCATGTGTAACCCTTTGTTTGGGATGGGTAAGATAGGTGGTGGGCCCCAAAACAGCCCTTTAGACCTGCACTTTTCCATAGGAATTCGACTCCTCACCCAATGCATTTTGGATTTTGGACTTTGTAATGCAAAATGGTAAATTAATAAGTTAGTAGGTTAGTTAGGTTAGGAGATTACTTGATAGATAGATTAGATTAATAGGTAATTAGTTGATAAGTTTAAGTTAGTTAATTAGGTCTATTTCTTTATTGTTTTTAATTTTTAATTTGGTAGCATTTTATACACTTAAATTGATTCTATGATGTAGCATTAATCATTACGTTAATAACTTTAGTCTTATGAAAGATGGATGGACTTATGAACATGATAAAATTTAATTGGTATTGGAACAACATATTAAAATAATAATTAATCATTTTAAATGGATCCTTAACATTAGTTGTTTAGGTTATTTTACAATTGTGAGATTTGGGAATTAATTTAATAGGGATTTTGGCCTAAAGTTTTGATTAGTCTATTAGAGAAATGGATTTACTCAATTTATTCAAATGTATAGTTAATGTTAATTTAAATTTTATTATCATAAAAAAAGGGGATTATGTTACTCTTGTGTTCAAGGGGTTAGGGGTTATGTTAGATTTCAATTAGAAGTTAATTTCAATGTTGTATTAGAGGATAATTTAATCGTCTTATTAAAGGTTAATTGAAAGTTGTTTTGCGAAGGGATTGATGATTAGGAATGCATGTGTTTTCATCAAAGGGGAATAATTTTATTACTGATTTTGGTAGGTTAGGAAATTAGATTTTATTTCAGCTTTTAGATTTTAATTAATAGTTGTTTGGTATAGTGAAATTTTTATTCAATTTTAAGCATGTCAATTGATAAATGTTTCATGTATGTTGTTAAAAGGAGTAGAATATTAATTTAACTAGATTTTGAGCTAGTAGTTAATGTTGGAGGAAAACTGGAACTAGATTTGAACAGATTAAGTTGTAAACTAGGTTAAGAGTTAAGTAAGAATTAGGTCAACCTAATTCAACATATGTCCATAAAAAGTAACTACCATCATGATTCTAAACATGGAATTAGAGTTAGATCAACCTGAGTTAAGCATTCATCTAACCCGTGAAATAATTTGATGCCCCAATTTTGCATTTTCTTGTGGCATGACCCTAATTCAGTCTGCATATATATCTTGTGACTCGAAGGTTAACTCTACCTTGCTATCACCTTTCCAACTCAACTATTGTTAGTTATACGTACTTATGTGTTTCAAAAAAAAATTGTGTTTTTTTCCCTAGTTTGGGCATGACAATACACACACACACACACAAACCCATTATGACCCCTAAGAATACATCTTAGGGGTCTCAAGGGTTCATAAGGGGTCCCTAGACCCCTTATGACCCCTAAGAATACATATTATGGGTCCTAAGTGGTGTAGGGAACCTCCTGAAGATCCTCATTTCCTTGCTTTCATGTCTTTAATAAGGTACATCCTTGAGGTAAACCTTGTGTGTGTGTAGTTGTGTGGGTCTTTGATGTAAGGTGAAGGACCTAAGGTGAAGTTATAAACCTAGGTTCCTAAAACCAGAGTTAGACCATGTTTGATTAAAGTCTTTAAAGTTTGGTTAGAATTCATGTTTTAAGTCCTTAGGTAGGTTCTTGTCTTATGTTGACCCTCTCCCACATCCTTGGGGTTGGTGAACTTAACATTCTCCATAATTAGCAACTTTCCTTCATGATTGCCAAAAGTTGTCTTTTTGCAAAGTTGCATGAGCAACTTTTGCAAAATGTTGCTCGAGAATGAAAAACTCCTTTGTAAATAACCTCACACACTTTTTGAAGCTTATGAAATTCTTGGAGGATGATATTAGGTGAGAGGATTCCTTCCATGAAGATCAAGATACTGTGTGTACGAAGTTTGATGTTTGAGCAAGGAAATAAAAGAGTGTTTTGAGCCATTTTTGTATGGTATAGACTAGTATGGATTCATTTTGAAGATCAAGTTGTAGAAGTTTATAATTCCTTGAGTCTAATAACCTTTCCATTTGATTTGATGTGTTTTTGTTAAGTTAGTAAAAAGTTATAGGTTTTTCTTGGCTGCTTTCTCAGAAACCAAGGCTCTACTAGACCATTTTCAAAGATGTGATCCTAACAAGAGATTTATCTAGTGGATCTCCTCAGCCACTTGGAAAATGCTAGTTAGGATTATGGTCTTTTGGAATACACAAGCTCAAGATCTCACTCTTAGTCCTTCTATTTTTAAGATCAAGCCTTAGGCTAATTATCCTTATGTAATTAGCCTAGTCTGTCAGTACAGTCACATGTAGGAGTTATATGAGGGTTGTGGGATCAAACCAAGAGTGGTTATAGACTAATTTGGGCTAGGGGAATCCATCAAAAGTTCTATATTTCATTCATGAACCCACCTTCTCTCACTTTCCTAACAAACTAATCCTAACCTTGCTAATTAGGTCTGTGTGTTTTGTGAGAGCTTGGGGGTGAAGGAGTGGAGTGAGGTGCTTATGATTTGGGGAGTTTACAAACTCCATAAAGGGTGTCTAGAAACCCAATAAGACCCTCTAGATCCCACTGTCACAAGAAGTTAAGTCCCAAAAACACACTGGTTAGGGCTATAAGGAATCCTAGGCTATTTGGGGTTCAACTAACTTTGGGTCTTCAAGACTAAATTTAGTGGAAGATTCTTGGTCTCTAGGGTTTGTTAAGAGTCTTGAATCTCTTAGGATAGAGTTTTTAATCCACTAGTGAAGTTTTACACCTTATTGTATGGTTTAGGGAAAGTGTCCCTAAAGGAGAAAATTGTTTTATTCCATAGCTTGATTTGGAGAACCAAGAGAGAACAAGGGAAGCCTATTGACCCCTCGGACAAGTCAGGAGGCATCCTAAGATGAATTTTGTGGAGTGAGATTGATCAAATTTTAAGTTTGAAGAAGCATCAAAGAGTTAAGGCCCATTAAGGTCTTCTAGCAGTGCACTCTACATCAGGTGGTATTAGAACCTGCCAAGATCTTGGAAGGAGTGAAGAATGGCTGAGGAAATAGAAAGTTCTCTAGAGGAAGAAGTCCCCACTAGAAATACTAATGTGGAATTGGAAAAAAATTTCAGGGAACAAGTAGCCAAGAAAAAGAGGATGGAAGAGGAGATAAGGAAGCTGAAATACCTCCAAATGGAGAAGGAGGAAGGAGAAGAAGAAGAGGAAGAAGAGGAGGAAGAGGAGGAGTAAGATGAGATAAAGAACATGCCTGCAGACCAATTAAAACTTCTTAAAGCTCTTGAAAGAGTTGGAAGAAGAGATCAGAAGTTAGACATGTCTATGTTTTGTGGGAAAATGGATCCTGAAGAATGAATGGATTGGGTGGAAGCTTTGGAGAACTACTTTGAGTATGACAAAATCTCTGAGAATCAAAAGGTTAAGGTTGCAAAATCTAGAATGAGAGGTCCTACCTTGAGTTGGTGGAACTTTCTACAAAATGAAAGAGTGAAGGATGGAAGGAATCCTATCTCAACATGGAAGAAGATGCTAGTTGAAGTCAAGAAGCAGTTTGTACCTAAAGACTATGAGATCACCCTCTACAAGAAGTTGCAAAATCTTAGGCAGAAGGACCTTGATTTGAGTGGTTATACTGAAGAATTTCACAAGATGACCTTCAAGGTAAGAGTTCCTAAAAGTGAGAAGCACAAACTTGCAAGATACATCAATGGACTGAAATATAGTATCCAAGATGAAATGAGTTTGTTTAACCCTGAATCAGTACACAAATGTTTTTAAATGGCATTAAAATTTGAAGAAAGGAAGAAGAGAAGAGGAGAAAAAAATAATAGAGGAAGAGGGAAAAACTTTAGGGGAAGAGGTAGATTCATTGGTAGAGGACCATTCCAGAGAAGTCAAGGGGAGTTTAATCACCATGAGTCAGAAGGAGAGCACAATAATAGAAATAATTTTAGAGGGAGGAGATCCAATAGTAGAGGAAGGTTTGGAGGAAGAGGGATTAGTGTCTTCACAGGGAAGTGTTTTACATGTAATCAAGTTGGACACCAGTCCTTCATATGTCATGAGAAGAGTGGCACTAGCATACAAGGAGGTGAAAAAGAGTACAACTTACCCAAGAGGATGATAACCAAAGTGTATCCTCCTATCACTCTACAAATTCAAGACCTGCAAATCCAGAGAAAGGAGAATGTTTAATGATGCAAAGGAGACTACTAAGAGCACCTACTACTGCAGAACCACCTCAGAGGAAGTCATTATTCAGAATAAGCTACAAGGTGAACAATAAGGTATGTAAGGTTATAGTTGATTCTGGATCTATAGATAATATTGCATCTAGGGATTTAGTCACTAAAATAAAGTTGCATGTAATTCCTCACCCTTTCCCTTATAAGGCTTCTTTGTTGACAAAAGAAAAGAAAACCATTATCAATGAACAAGTTTGTGTAGATTTCAAAATAGGGGAGTATACAGACAGGGTTCTATGTGGTACTACAGAGATGGATGCATGTCATCTGTTATTAGGGAGGCCTTGGAAATATGATGTAGATTTTAGGAATGATGGAAAATCTAATTTTTATACTATAACTAAGGATGGTGTTGAATATGTAATGAACCCACTCCCTGACTGTGAGAAAAAAAAACATGCTAATAGTACTGTCTTGCACATAGGAGAAAAGGAATTCATGAAAGTAATAAAGGAGAAGGATACCCCTTGTTATGTCATAGTAGTGAGGCCAAAAAAGACACCTTTGAAGGAGTCCAAAGTTCAAATCTCCACTAGGGATGTAGGCCCCAAAGAAGTGAAAGCAATGTTAGACCAATATAGAGTTATCATTGCTGAGAATACACCAGAGTCTTTGCCACCTAAGAGGGAAATAAGTCACTGTATAGACTTCATACCAAGGGCTACCCTTCCCAATAAGGTAGCATATAAGATGACCCCTGAATAGAATCAAGAGGTAGGAAGATAGATTGAATAATTGTTGTCAAAAGGTCTAATCAGGAAGAGTGTGAGTCCTTGTGCTATCCCAACACTCCTAGCACCCAAGAAAGAAGGTAAATGGAGGCTATGTATGGATTCTAGGGAAATCAATAGGATAACAATCAGATATAGGTTTCCTATGCCTAGAATAGAGGATTTGATGGACTGTTTGGGGGGTGCAAGTTACTACTCCAAGATATATCTCAAAATTGGCTATCATCAGATAAGAATCAGAGAGGGAGATGAATGGAAGACAACATTTAAGACTACATAAGGCATTTATGAGTGGCTTTTGATGCCTTTTGGAATTTCTAATGCTCCAAGCACCTTTATGAGATTTATGAATGAAGTATTGAAACCTTTTCTTAACAAATTTGTTGTTGTATACCTTGATGACATTTTTATCTTTAGCAGGAGAAGGGAAGAACATCTCAAGCATTTGGACATGGTGATGAGGAAAATCCATGAGAAAAAGTTGAAAATCAATATAGACAAGTGTGTATTTCTTCAAGAAGAACTTGTGTTCTTGGGCTTTGTGATCTCCAAAAATAGTCTCAAGATGGATCTTACCAAAGTTGAAGCCATCCTCAATTGGCCACCTCCCACTACTCCATCAGAGGTAAAAAAATTTCATGGACTATCTATTTTTATAGGAAATTAATTAGAAACTTTAGTGTTATATATGCTCCCATTATTAACACTATTAAAGTTGGAAGAAAATGCATATTTTCATGGACTAATGAAGCTAATGATTCCTTTGAGTTGCTAAAGAAGAAGATTGCAGAGTAGCCTATCCTAGTCCTACCATAATTTCACAAGGTATTCATAGTTGAATGTGATGCAAGAAAAAAAGCCATTGGAGGAATCTTGAGCCAAGAAGGAAGACCAATTTATTTTTTCAGTGAGAAGCTCAATGAAGCTAAACAAAAATACTCCACTTATGATCTTGAAATGTATGCAATGGTTCAGTCACTTAGGAAATGGAGGCATTATTTATTTCCCAAGGAGTTTTTTGTTTTTACTAATAACCATGCACTTAGATTTCTAAAAAAATAGGAGAAACTTAATCACATACATGTAAAGTGGATGGAGTTCTTGTAGTCTTATACATTTTCCATTAATCATAAAAAAGGGGTTGTGAAAATTTTTGTTGATGCTCTCAATAGGAGACATTTGACCACTCAAGACATCCATTTAGAGAGTTTTGAGGTCCATTCCATGAAGGATATGTATGTTACAGATGAAGAATTTAAAGAAGCTTATCAGATTTGCATTGAGATGACAGACAAATATCATACTAATTTTTCTGAGTTTATTGTGCAAGGTGGTCTTCTTTTCAGAGGCTTTTCTTTATGTGTCCAAAAGGGATCTATGAGGAAGAAAATTATCAAAGAGAATCACTATGGAAGCCTAGCTGGTCACTTTGGAGTAGACAAAACTTTGGAGCTAGTTAGGAGATTTTACTAATGGCCAAAATTGCAGACAGATGTTAGGAATTTTGTGGAGAGTTGTTAAGTTTGCCAACAAGCCAAAGGACACACATCCAATGCTAGACTATAAACTCCTTTACCCATCCAATTCTGGACTATACACTCCTTTACCCATCCCTGCCAAACCATGGGATTCAATAAGTATGGAATTTTTCCTAGTTCTTTCAAAGACCAAGTCTCGATTTGATAGCATTTATGTTGTAGATGACAGATGTTCAAAAATGGCACACTTTATCTCTTGTAGGACAACTCATGATGCATCTCACATAGCAGGGTTGTTCTTTAGAGAGGTTGTAAGACTCTATGGACTCCCATTGTCCATCATATTAGATAGGGATCCTAAGTTCTTAGGTCACTTTTGGAGGACATTATGGAGAAAAATAGGAACAAATGTTTTTCTGTCATCTGCATATCATCCATAGTCTGATGGTCAGACATAAATCATCAATAGATCACTTGGTAACCTTCTAAGATGCCTCACATAGGAACATGGAGCCACTTGGGATACCATTATAGAACAAGCAGAGCTCTCATTCAATGATTGAGTAAATCAGAGAACTGATTTAACTCCATTCCAGATTGTCTATGGCACTCACCCTAGAGGAGTATTGGAACTTAGGTATATCAAAGAGATAAAAAAAAGAAGTGCACTAGTTGAAGACTTTGCTGAGGTAATGAAGAATATACATGATCAGGTGTAGACAAGAAGAGGAGAGATCTACAATTCAAGGTGGGAGACTTAGTGATGATCCACCTCAAGAAGGAGAGACTACCCAAATAAAAATACACAAAGCTTATGATGAAAAATCTTGGACCTTTCAAGATTCTAAAGAAATGTGGAAACAATGTCTATAGAATTGATCTACCATCTCACATTGTCTTATCACCTATTTTAATTGTGGCAGACATCTATGCTTATAAAGGAGAAGATAGTACTTCTGATATTGCAAGTACACTAGAACCTCCTGTTAGTTCCTTTTCTTACTGACATAAAAAATACTCTCATAGAGCTTTCTCTATTTATCCCAGACACTGACCACACAAGATACAAAATGACAGAAACAAGGTTTTTAAACCCTCTACACTTTAAGCTCCATAAACTCAGGTGGGTTTACCCTTCTAACTCAGAATAATAGAATCACTAAATTATTCTAGTAGAATATGAATGGAATTACATGAGTTGATCACTGTAACATAACATTTATTAAACAGACAAAACATAATAGTAAAGATCAATTTTAATAGTGATAGTCACCTAATTCAATGGAAAACAAACCAATTCTTAATCGTTGGATATGGAGTCACTACTGCATAGCTTTAACCCTTTTGCTCATGAACATAAATTCAAGACAACTATAGAATCTGACATAAACATAGACATACCTTATATATCTATCCTCACACATAAAAAATTAATTCATCAAATTCATTATAAAACCTGAATCCCACTGAAAATAATCCCAAGGCAATTTTAATCTTTGCTTGAAAGAACCCTAAAATTATTTCAAAATCTGCTTGACAGATGCATAAATTAAATATTCTTCAAAAATTTAATTTACATAAAATTCAAAAAAGAATAATGAAGACAAAATAATCATCATATGTTTCAGAAACTATTGATGGATCTCATTTGTATTCATGATCAAAATTGCTATTACAACCAACAGTATTTCAAAACCCAAAAACACATACTAGTCTTAAACCAGAGTTTGTATATTAAACTTGTACATCCAAATGAAAAATGGCTATCCTTTTCCCACTAGTATTGGAATCCTTTTATAACTAAGGATGAAACAAGCTACCGACTACATGGGAAGGATTTACAAAATATTTTACACAACAAAATTTGCAATTAATATAAAACAAAAGCTGCAACAAAAAATAGGTGGCAAAAGTTGGCAAAGTTTGAACAAGGTTTGTTGATGCAGTTTGACAATATCCTCTTCATCCTTTCAAATTTTCTTCCCACCTATTTACCTCTTTGGCGGTGGGCCAATAAAAAGTCTTTACCTGTTCTAGTTTTACAACAGCCTCTATCCACCTGGCATCAAAAATTGTTATGGCTTCTAAAAAATTTTTTTTGATATCTCTTTCAACCTTGAATAGGTTTCCAATGAGTTCATTGCAGTATTTAGCATTTACATCCTTCTGTAGGCACTGATTCATCTCCTCATTTTCAAATATTCCATCAAATCTATCTATCTAATTGGACTGTAGCTTCAGAATACCAACTTCATCATATATCTTAGGAATCAGGGGAGGGCATTGGTCACCAAATAATTGCAACTTATTACTTATTAAGTCAGCCTTACCATTGAAGAAGCCATATGTGTTATTCACCTCACAGATCATTTCTATTGTATCTATGATTTTATTAGGAAAATCATCACTGTATAACATGGTTGTCTTTAATTTGTCCATCAACCTATCTCTTCCTAACCAAGTCTTAAAAGTGGGCTCCAAGAATATCATAGCTTTAGCAGCTATCTTTGATGCTTCTTGCAATGAGCCATATAGTGTATACACTATGTCAATATTCTGCTTCAAAACATAAATTTGATGTTGAAGTATGGGAAATATGATAGACATAAAATTTATGCTCTATCCTTGTGATAATTCCTTGGACTATCCTTATGCCATTGTTGAATCTTCTTTTGCCTCTGTGTCAGCATCTGTTTCAATTTTTTGTATTTTTTGAGGGACTAGAGTCTTCTCTCTTTTACTCTCCACTAATCCCTTTTTCAATTTAGCAATCTCTTCCTCCAATGTGTGGTTTTGAACCACCACCTCTTCATGCTTTTTTTCTAAGGCCATCATCTGGCCAAAATTTGTTTCATACCTCTTAACAGGTCATCAACCTTTGCCAGGTTCATGAATGATACTTGAGTCATTAACTGAGCTATCTTAGTGTCTGTAGTGTTCTGCAGATTCCAAATAATCCCCTCTACTTTATTTTCCTCTCTTATAGTTATGACTAGAGGATTTTGTGTAGCAGGGGCTAATGACCATATAGGTAGTCTTGGATTTAGGATCAAATCCTGATCCTTTCAGAACTTCATTAATTTCAAACTCTTCTTTCATTAAGGGGTATTATTTCCTTCTGATTTGGTCAATGATGAAAGTGGACTGTAAGTCCCAACCAGGCATCAACAGTCTCCACTATTTTGTACCAGCAATCCAGCCTGTTCCATAGTGATTAATTTACTCTCAGGATCATAATCCTGGAGTGTCTTCACAATCTCTTCATTTTTATCTACATTCTCTTCACCTGTGGTTAATCCTTGTCTGAAGTCCTTTTGTTTCAGCTTGATCAGAAAAGTCTTGAACTCTTCAAACTTTATGAATTCATTAGCTATCATGACTCTCTCATCATCCTTTTCAAATAAAACCATTTGATTGTCCCCTTGGCCTTCATTTTGAGGCTCCTTTTGCATTTTTCTTTTTATCTTTCTAATATATTTGCCATGTTCAGTAATCATATCCTTGGCCATACTTTTCCTATCTTGCATCATCTTGTGTTTTTTTTTTTTTTCCATGGTGGTTCTCTAGCAGAGGTAGCTTCCTCACCGGCCTTTTCCTCTTCTTGATGCTCTTTCTCTTGTTGTTCTTGATGTTCTGGTTCATGCAATGCAACAAGAATTAGGGACCCTTGAGACTGTGTATCCTCACCACTAAAATGTGGTACATGTGCCATTAAAGTGTCATAGGATTTAAGCATTTCCTTCATCCTTTGTAAGTACGGGAGACCAGGGAAAAAACTAGAGAAAGTATTGTATGACTCTTTCCATTCAGCTTCTGCCCTAAGGAGGTCATTCCATTTCATTCCCCTCTCCTGTACTTCATGCTTATTTAATTTATTCCTCATAATATCTTCATCATCCAGTGGCTCATGATCTCTAATATTTTCCCAAGGAGTCATTCTTCTCAAGGCTGTTTGTATAAATTGTTCTAGATCACAGAACCTGGCAATTGTTAGAGACATTCTATATTGCTTCAAGAAGTCATTAATCAGGTCAAAAACTCTTTTCCCAATGGAGAAGTCAAAACCTACCCATAATCTAGGGATAAAAGTACCCTTTCTATGTCCCTCTAAAAATTCTTTATCAACCCAAGTGATTTTCCAAATAAATTCTAAAAATGTAATCACAAGAGGAATAAACTTGGGGAGGATGTGAGGTGGTTGTGTACAACCATACACTCTGATGATAGTAATATAATAAAAGAAGAAAAAATCACCCCAATTGTGAGTACTAGGCCAGTTTGGAACAAATTCCCAAGGTCTCAAGACTTTTCTAACCTCAAATGGAAGTCTATGCCTATTTGTTCCCAATAAGTAAAAAATTGGATCCACAATCCAATTGCAAAAGCATGCAAAATATTTGTTCATAGATGAGCTATCCCATACCTAGGTCCATCTTTGGATTGGTGCATCGACACCATACTTTGAAAAAAATAATTCAAGCTCTTTATCCATAGATGCCCTGTTAAAATATAGAATCATATACATCAGATGAGAATAATGCTTGAAGGTAGGTACTGGGGCATCTGACTGTATCTCCACTAATGCAACATGAATAGCATCAACTATGTATCCCACATAGTCATAATCAGTATTGACCTCCGAGTGTTGAATATTCATTGTCATTATGAGCACGTCTTGGGGCACTATAGAATCTCCATCAAAACCTAGTACTCTGGTCAAGACATTAACTGTGAATTTTATGTAATGGTGAAATAGGGATAAGTCAAAAGGTGGTTTGAGATTGTCTGGGATTTTCACTAGGTGCCTATCTACCCTGGGTATGAATTTGGGCATTTCATATTTCTTAATCAAATGTTCTCTCTTGCTATAATCTGCCTGAATCTTCTTTAAATCAATATCTATGCGCAATGCACCAGTGATCCCAAAAACTTCTACCATTTACCTCCTATCTATGGAAACTAAGGTCTCTTTTTTTTCTTCTTGATTACCCTAGCTACTGGGTAGTAGTTCTTAGCAAGTTCCCTAATAAGGCCTATGTCAACGTAAACATCAGGAATAATTAATTTTACCATATTCAAATCCTAGGGATTGCAAATGGGAACTACTTTAACCCTATTATTCCAAAAATAATGGAACAAAGTATTACCATAGTAATTTGGAGTGACCAGGTTTCTGCATTGGCACCATCTGTCTTTCCATTCATCCCAATTTGCATTGTTTGTATTCAAAGTTCTGGGCAAAAACTCAGCAAATTATTCCACATACTTTTTTGGTGTAACCTCCTTCTTCTTAGACCCATGCGAAGCAACGCTAGTAGTAGCTTGACTCATCCTTCCTCTTCAAATTGCTATCTTAGACAAGCTATTTTGGACAAACAAGCTCTATCGCTCTTTACAGAAAATATTAGGATGTAGAATTGAGAGTTCTACAAAATCAAGCTCAATCATTCAGACTTATAGTCATCAAATCAGTGTCTTGTCCAATTGAATGCCAAATTCTTGCACTTGCAGTATCATGCAATCATCTCTGTGTAACTAATGCTGCCATTAATTCACACTGTATGATCCCTGCTAGAAAGGAGTACACACATTTTTTCTTTTTGCACTCATAAGCCTGAAATGAGCCACATGTCAATTTGTCACCAACCCACTATACCTTTCTTACATTCAAATTTTTCCTTGCAAGTGAGCGACAAGACCTTTCCTTCTATTAGTCGCGCGCTCATACTCTATCTTTGCTTTGGTTCATATGCTTCATGACTAGGCAATGGCCTAACTGACAACTTCATTATTTTATAATCATGCACTCGCTATCTCTTCATGCTTTATATTTATACCTAAGCAAGTGAGTGACATCACTTTTCTCTTTTATCAGTCGCGGACTCACCGCTCAGAACTTTACTTTCATTGAAACTCTACGAGTGAGCGACATGATCTTTATTACTTAATCACTTCTTAGTCGCACACTCGCTAACCTCCACTTATCATGCCTTGCACTTGAGAGAGTGAGCGAGTTTTAAAAATAATCATACATTACTTTTTGGTTGCGCAGTTGCCATGGCTTTCTGATTTGTCTTTATACCTTTGCAGGTGAGCAATGACTATTTTCATTATGTATTTTTACTTAGTCTCTCACTCACGCTGCATGATATTCTAGTTCATAGGCATTAGCGAGTGAGCGATGAACCTTCTTTATTATAGTCTCTTACTCACTGCTGAAATTTCTTCATGAATAAATCCTTCATGACTGAGTGAGTGCCTTCACCACACCTTCACAATATATTAATCACTCACTCACTGATCTCTCTTGACTGATCTTTCTTCCTGTGTGACTGAGCGACAACTTTCCCTTTTTCTTCATTGCATACTCGGTGATATATTTTCATTTGAATTTATTCATGGCCGAGTGAGTGATATCCTTTTCTTTCTTTCATTGTGCACTTGCGAGCTTAAAATTTGAAACAGCGAATCATTGGCGAGTGAGCGAGAGAAAAACTAAACATTTAGTCGCACACTCACGCACTTTATTAACACTGTATATCTCTTGTGTGACTGAAAAACAAAGACCATGTGATGACCAAAACACACTATATCACGCACTCACACTGCACAAAACAAAATGTTTAAGACTTGTGCGAGTGAGCGGCAAGACCCTTCCTTTTATAGCACTCGCTTAGTCGCAGACCAAAAAGTGAAAGACTTAAGACCACTGCGGCTATGCGATACATACAGATTTAACTCATCACTGACTCGCCAAAATTTTTGACATAGAATTTTATCCCCCATGAGTGAGAGATATACAAAACAATTCCAACTTACTCAGTCGCGGACTAAAAACCTGACTTCAAAATTACATCGCGATTGCGCGATTAAGAAAAAATAACGACCAAGTCACTCACTTGCACACCTAACTTGAATTAACAAGATATGATCATGAGTGCATGATTAATACCCAAAATGACTTGTCATTCACTCTCTCACTTAAAAATACATGATAAAAGACCAGCGCGACTACATGACTAAAGCTTTGGAACAAGGCAATTTGGAGTTTTAACCACAAAATTGAAATTTTGACATATGACCACCTAGATTTTGAATCAAAAGATGCGGGAAACTTTGCCAAAGCATGAGAATTTGAAAAAATTGATGTGCAGTGCTAAAAATGGCTCCAACTAGGGAAAGTTAATTGAAAAATTGACATTAGAAGCCAAAACTCTGGGAGACAAACCACAAACTGAAACAAAAGTGTACATACACACAAAAAACCACACTAAAGCAGTGAAATCTAAACTACTGTGCATGGAAAAAGAAACTTCATAAGAAATAATGTTTGAGGAACTGTCCATGCAATGGAAATTCCTGTATTTCACCACTTGGGTCTTCCAGAAAATAAGAATCTTGACCATGAAATTCTTGGATTACAAAGGGACCCATCCATAATGATTCAAATTTACCATCTTTGCGCTTTTCTTCTTTTCTAGCATACCACTGCAGCACCATATCATTTATCTGAAACTTTCTTTTAGTTTTTCTTTTGTCAAATAGGTAATTGGATTGGTGTTGGAGTTTCATTTTTATTTTATGTGCATCTACTCTTATTTCTTCTAGTTCCATCAGTTGGTCCATCCTCTCCATCATGGGTTCTTGTTCTTCAAACTCCTCTTCTTGGAGAAATTTATACACTGGTAATAGATTGTTTAAAGGCAATCTTGCCTGAATTCCATAGACCATTTCAAAAGGGGATATTCCTATTGCTCTTTTAACTGTCACTCTATCATCCCAAAGGGATAACTTTAGTTTTTAATGCCAAGAATTTTTATTTTTCTCCAAAATTATTTTAATGATTTTCATGATGCTTTTGTTGCTGGACTCAACTTGTCCATTTGCTTGAGGATGATATGGTGAGGAATAAGACACGATAATGCCATAGTCTTCACATAATTCCTTAAATTCCTCAGACCTAAAACACATGGCATTGTCCATGATTAACTTAGTGGGTACACCAAACTTTTTCAAAATATTTTCCATCAGGAAATCCATCACTACCTTGCTAGTAGCCCTTTTGGATGGATTTCTTCTATCCATTTTGTAAGGTAGTTTGTGTTCAGGCTTAGAATTGCCACCCTAACTCAGGCATTAGAGCTACATTAAAATTCCATCCTAACAATGGAAACCTCTCCTAGCTGTGGGTAGACTATGAATGAAGAGGAATCTCCAGATTCTAGGCCAGTTCCTATAAAATATGGGATATCACTCTCCTGATTTGTAATTTTGTATAATGGAAAAGGGAGAAGGTTTTAAAACTGAATGGGAAATGGGGTGATACACCAAGAATGAATTCAGACTTCTGATGAAAAGACAAAAATAGTAACTCCAACTCACATATCAAAATCTTGAGCCTTCAAGTCTCTAATCAACATATAGGCTAACAGACCTTACTACTAGGGTTAAACCACAAATAGCTCAGATAGTTCACAAACATACATTTTCCATACAAGGTTTAAATAACTGATCACCTTAAGAAGGAATTTAGAAACACTCACTTCTCTTGGATAACAATGAAAACAACACTTTCAAAGAAAGATGAAATAGGATCATAGAATCAAAACTCCACATGTATGAGCCAAAATATCTTCTTTATTCTTCACCAAAATCTGACAGAAATGTGATTACAAACAGGAACCTAAGGCATCAAGGAACAATGAGTTCACTTTTAACCTTTTTTCCAATATCTGCAACTCCAAGGATACAAAAAATGAAAGAAACACATCTATAGGAATACTAAAAATTCACTAAGCTAATTCTCCACCAAATTTGACCCCCTAAACAACATGTAGATTCTTTCCCTAAATAGCCAACATGGCTTAATTTCAAAAAAAATCCTCTTCCCTCCAAAACCATCTTACCATAAGTAAGACACTAAACCCATAATCAAATCCCCCAAAATTAGCCCTAATAATAGCACCCCTAAGGTCTATCAATGTGATACAACTCATTGCTAAGTTCATCAACCTAATTTTAATATACAATATAAAAACCCCACTTAGCAAATCAAGAGGGACATAACCCTAACCACTACTTGGCATCATCACCACACATAAAATCTATTGACACCACACCTAAGCATTGGAGGTAACTGCAGTTTTGTTTTGAATTTGATGTCGATATGACCATCTTTAAAGAAAAGACAGTTGCAGTATGTCATGGCACTAAAAAGTACCAATGTAGCTTTGTAGAAGGGATGTTGATGCACTGGAAATGACATAGCTTTTACTTCATCTATCGGCGGACTTCAGTTTGGATTAAAACACATTGCATTTGTTTGTCGACTCGTTTTGCATCCTAGGGTTTTTTGTTGTAATGCCGCCATGTTGGTTTCGAAACCATGATCATCTGCAATGAAATCTGCCATGTTCTATGGGAAAGAACTTTTTTTTTGAGCTCTTAGTAGGAAGGAAAATATGTAGTTTTTTTTTCCATAACACATGGCATCTTTTGCTCTGAGTCTTACTTCAAAGGCCACAACTTTTGATCTGTTGTTTGCTTGAACACGGGCCCCAACTGTAAGTTTACTTTGCACTTGTTTAATGTTGAGATGTTTTTCTAATATTATGCCATAATGCATGGTGCTAAATAATGATTTGCAACTTAGTTGTTTTACCTCCATCACAGGTTTTGAACTTGCAGTGTATAATGAAGACTCGGGCTCTCTATTTGTAACCGCCACCACTGTATTTTTGAAAGTTATCACCGTTGCCACCTTGGAATGGTTTGGAGTTGTGGCTGAGGTGTCGAGCCCATGAACTTTGATTATAAACTAGGGATGTCCCAGCCATAGCTTCAGGACTCATCCCCAGTTGGCTGTGTAACATGGAACTACACCACTACTAGTGACCTCGAGCTATGGTTGAGATATTGGGTAAAGTCATCTCAGCCACAGCTTCAAACTTATCCCCAGTTTGCAGTGTGACCATAAAACACCACCACTATTTTCCTTCCCTCAGACCCATGGGTAACAGACCAATTTATGAATGTTTTTCATGTGACCACCATGCGGGTTTTGTGGAAACCATGACTCTCTTCAGCATTTTTGAAAAAATGGAGCTTATGACTGAAAGATGGAGTAGATACATTTTTTTTTCTCTTAGCTTCATGACATCTTCCAGTCATAAGATTCATATTTTTCATGCGAGTTGCTACAGACATAAATGGGAACATGAAGACACATCTCTTTGCATAAAAGATAAGTCAACTCCTTCTATTGTTTGTTTATTCTTTGCTCTTTGCATTAATATGATCTTCACTTGCTGTATGTTGGTACTCTGTTTGATGTTGATTGTGTAGCTTTAAAAATTTATAGCACTGCTGAACTATCATTTGCTTGTTTTCAAGCCCAGGAACCTCATCTCTTCTCATCATCGAACTTCACTTGCTTAGTATTTTTGATGTATGTTGGTATTATGTTGGATGTTGACTGTGTAGCTTTAAATCTTTATCCAATTGCTGAACTATCCTTTTCTTTCTATCCATGAACCTTGGCTCTACTCAATGTCGAAGCTCATTGTTTGATGTTGACTATTTTTTCTTGCATTACTTTAAAACCACCACACTGCTCTGCACTTGGAATTGTCAATTTGATGCTTACTTCCAACTTTTAAGTGAAACATGAGATTTTCATTGTCTAAATGTTTTAATAAAAACATTATTACTGCTATCTTCAAATACCAGTAATTAATAAGCGCAATATATTCTTTTCTTTCAATGACATTCCATTGTTTGAAAAAGAAACATACATCAGATTTTTTAATTGCAACATTATGTTGAAAAACACTGAATTTACAATCTTGATGATAGTACCGAGCATATCTGTTATCTTTTAACATGATCTGTTGAATATGCTGTTGTTGCTTTAATGTAAAAATACATTGTCTTTTCCTCTTGAAATACATTTAGGAAATAAAAAACCCATGGGGTTTGAGAACGGGCTCATGACCTCCATGAATTTTACTTAAACTCATTCTGCATATTCAATTTTATCAATGTTACTGTTGTCAATCAGGATTGCGCCATTAGCTTGATATGGTATCTAGCTATCCTATTGAAACATGGAAACATTCCCGTTGATGGGGTTGAGAATGAATCTCCGGATTCTAGGCCGGTTCCTCTTAGGTTTGGGATATCACTTGCACAAAAATGTTATATTTATGGAAAAGGGGAAAGAAATAACCTAATAGATCCTAGAACTATGAAGGTGATACACCAAATCTGACTTATAACATGAATTAATGCAGCACAGATTTCAAGAGTTAACTATTGTTCTCAATGCCCAAACAATCAAGTAACTGCAAAAATGTTTCTATGTTAGGATCTAAAATATCTTGCAATAGGTAGGGAAACAATGCTTCACCAAATTAATGCAAAACTAGAACACAAAACACAGACCTGCAATTACATGTATCAAGGTTTTGAAACAAAAAAGGAATGTACTTAGAGTGAAG
>MU226429.1:1256650-1271807 GCA_018584345.1 Thuja plicata
TGCACTGTTATCTCTTATTTTTAGATTCGGAAATTCTTTTAATGCATCATATATGCATGAATTGTCTACTTATCAACCTGTCATGATGTAGATGATAATTCTGTAGATACAAACCAAGTTGAAATAGAATATAAAATTTTTTGTTTTAAAATGAATTTTGCATACCTATTTCATTATTTGATTTGCAACTCTATTCTGTTCTGTCTCATGCCACCTATTCCTTAAACTCTGATATTCAGTCCCTGAACTTTAAATCCTTTTTGCAGCCTTCTCTACTGTTCTCAGCACCTTGCGTCATTACTTACGGGGTTCGATCACGGGCTCGTGACTCCCATAAGTAGTATTCCATTCATAAACCTCATTCTCTTTTCCTTTTCCCTGTTTTGTTCCAGCATGAAAATGTAACCTCTGTAACTTTAATATGTTAGCTGGAAGGTTTCATGACGTAAATCATGTCCCTTCAACAACCTGATTATCATAACTCCATGATTTCGCTGAAAGGTCCCGTGCTTGTAATGCATGCATGCCCCCTTGACAGCCTCCTCTTGTCCACCGGTCTTCATGTCTTCGCCCGTCCATGATCTAGATGAAAAGGTTTCAAACATATAATGTACGTTTGCCCCTTTCACATCCTTCTCATTTTCTTCACCCATCCATGAATGTCCTCCGGTCTTGGACTGATTTTCCCTAAACCTATACATGAAATAAACGATGTTAAGAAAATGAGTGTCCTTTCTGTTTAAGATTTAGCTTTTCTTCCTTCTTGTAAATTTATGACTTTATCTTCTGATATTCTAATTTTGAAGTGTGATCACGTAGAGAATTAGAAGATAGTTTAGTCCTACTCCATTGCCCAGTTCTAGTGAACTGACCCATTTCGTTATTCTTCTTTTGCAGGATGACTTGGAGTACTCCAGAATGCGGGACCAAAGATGCAGCAACGTTCAACTCTCCCCGAAACACCAGGCAATGGGGGGCCTAACCTGTCTTCTTTTCTTTCTTGTATTTCAAGAAATGTAACTGTTCTTTATTTTCCGCATTTAATCTTTGCATTCAATTCATGAAACTGAAATGCATGTCTGCATTAACCTATTTCCACGGGATGTGTGGCTTTGTATGAATTTCTTATTTATATATCCTTGAAAAGTACTTTTCATTCATGTTTTTAAAGTAATCCACTGCTTGTGTGGCAATTTTAAAGCTATACTTTCATGTCTGAAATGCAAGCATATATTTTCCTTTTACTATTGAACTCAAAATCTGAATATTGCTTCGTTCAAAAATGAAATGAATATACCTTAAATTTTTTGTTTTGAAGTTTATGTAGCTGTACATGTACTTTCTTTTCTGAATTATTTTATCAATGTGAAATTCAAATTAGCAACCTTTGCAAATACTTCAAACGAACAACAACAAATCAGATTCAAACACTTAGTCAAATTATCAATTTAGTGTGAACTAAAATGATAATAGTTACATGCTCTCTTGTAATACCTTTCCATTACATCTATTCTCTATAAGTGCACACTCATGCTGATCTGAGACTATTAATTCTATCCAAATGTAACAACACTTTCACACTTTCCATTAATTGCATAAAAATAGTGAGTTTTCAGAGTCTTTCAATTCTGTAATTCATCAGCTTTCTTCGTTCATGTCCTTTGTGTAGCATCTTTGTTTTCTTCAAGTGTATGCATCTCATCCTTCTTATGTACATGATAAAAAACCTTCTAAGATATCAACCATCCTTTTGCATATAATGCCTTATATGAAGTTCGAGCATGGGCTCGTGACATCTATTGCATCATTTTCTTTTGTTTCCTGCATTCAATTACAGATACCTGTTCACTTGCACACAAACTAACACTCAATTTATTAGGTCATCAAATTATATGCACCACTCAATGTTTGTGAGTGAATATAAGATAACATTCACTCATGAATACTGGTTGGTTTGTGTTATTTGATGAACTCATAGGTTGATGTAATCATGAAAAAGGTTTCTCAGATGGTAATACTAAGTCCCTTTCATTCAGATATCTGATTATATTGAGAAGAAAAACATGTATCAGAGTGATCATACATAGAAAAAGGTTTTATGTTTAGAATAGGTCCTTTTAATACTATTCTTCAGATATTATGGATGAATGTTTTCTCACTGCATTGATTTTATCAGATTAACATGCAGTTTTCAGAAAGATTGATTGTGTGTTGTTGATGTTCCATGTATTGCTTAGATCCAACTAGATCTAACATCTTTTTCACCATGTTACAGGTAAACCCTAAGAAGACCTATATGCAGATGAAGATGGACTATGAAGACTAGGACCTGAAATACAACCAGCAATGAAGACCTAATATGCAAGCATTAAAAACCAACCAACAGGCAATGCATGGGACCTCTACTCCATACTTTCAATTATGCCTTTTATTCTACAATGTACTATTTCTGTCATGAAAAGAAAGATGAAATAACATTTGTATAATACATTCAGCTTGAATGCATAATGTAATTGATCAGAATTGTATTTTAGAAATTCTGGAATGTGATCAATTCTTAGAGTACAAAATAATAATTTTCTGAAAATGAATGTAATTATGAAATGTTGATTAATAATACTAGAAGGATGATATTAATGGGACCTCTAAAATGCAATCTATTCCTGTTTATGATTATTTGATGCATGTTGAAAACTAGGATAAACATGCTGGAAACTTCTGTTGGATGTCTGATTACTAGACACAAACCTAGACCTCAATCCTTGGGCAATGGAGTTAGGAAACCTAAAACCATGAATGAAATCATTATTGAAATGAAAATGCAACTAACCTAGACCTAATGCAGCCTAAAGACCTATGTGCTTGGACAACACTTATTGAAAATGACACCTAGACTAAACCTAATCCTCAAAGCAAAGCTTGAGGTGTATTCCATTAACTGGAATTTGTAGAACTTCTCCATCAGTTGTGGACAACTGATAAGCATTGTTTTCCTTGCAGGCTATAATAAAAAAAGGGCCTACATAAAAGTTGTCAAATTTATCATGCTACCCTGGCCTGCTCTTTAGCACATCCCACTTGAGTACTAAATTTCCCTCTTTAAATTCTCTGAACTTAGCTTTCTTGTCAAAAGATCTCTTAGTTTGTGCTTTCTTAAGTTCCATTGTAACCAATGTTTTTCTCCTTTCTTCTTCAAGTTGTAATAGATTAGAATACCTCAGTTTAAGGGGATCTTCTTCTCCAAACAATAACATCTGATCAGCTAGTTGCAAGGCTGGAAATTTAGTGGAAACTAGCAATCTGGCCTCTTTACCATAAACTAGGACATATGGGGAATTCCCAGTTACCTGTTTAGGTGTAATCCTATCTAGCCACAAGGTTGCCTTCAATTTGGAATACCAATCCCTCTTATTTCCTTGCAAAGTCTTCTTGATGATCTTGATTAGGTTTTTATTGGTAGATTATACAAGACCATTACCCCGAGGATAATAGTTTGAAGAAGTGTTTAAGTAAATCCCATTCGTTACAGCCCATTCTATAATGGCTAAACCAATAAAATCCATAGCATTATCAAAAATAATTGATTGAGGAAATCCAAACCTGGTTATAATATCATCATAGAATTTTAACACAGCAGGTCCATAAGCCTTCTTTAGTGCAATAGCCTTAGTCCACCTTGTAAAATAATCAGTAGCAGTTAAAATCCATTTATGACCTGCACTAGAACTAGGATTGATAGGACCAATAAAGTCTATTCCCCACTTAGCAAATGGCTGATCAACCACAATTGGTTTTAATGACAGTGCTGCCAGCCTTTGTTTCCCTACAAAAAATGCACATTTCTGACATTTTCTAGCCCAAACATGAGCATCCTTGAATAAATTAGGCCACTAATAGTCTGCCCTTAGTATTTTCCAAGCTATAGTTTTAGGACTGAAATGTCCTCCACAAGATCCATCATGAAACTCAAATAATATTCTATTTTGATCTAATGAATCAATACATTTAAGAAACATCCTAGAATAATCATTTCTATATAGAACACCATCAATAAGAACATAGGGGAAATATTTTAACATGTAGTACCTCCTTTTTGCTTTATCAAGATTATTTGGGCATTGTCCTGTTTGCAAGAATCTGGTCATATTTGACAACCATGTCATAGGATCATTAAACAATACAATATCTCTTTGTAAATCTTCAGATTCTTTAGGTGCTTCAATCTATCCTTCTTCTTCTGCAATTTGTGCACAAAGGCCTTTACCTCTAACCAGCTTAGTTACATGAATCTGCACATCATACTCCATAACCCTTGTTATCCAACCAGATCTTTTCTCATTAACATCCTTGTTCAACAAATTCCTTGAAGCTAGGATGAGCAACCATTAAGTGCACTCTATTTCTAGCAATTAAATGCTTAAAATTCTTCAAAGCTTTAATAACAACAAGTACATGTTTTTCAATAAAAGTGTACCTTCTCTCATAATCATCCATACCTTTGCTGAAAAATGCAACTGGCTGCTCTTGTTTTTGATCATTTTTTTGTACCAGCATAGCAAAAATTGTGTCAGAACCACCATAAGCATACAAAATGAAGTCTTTAGTGAAATCAAGATTAACAAGAGTAGGGGCTGAAGATAAAGCCTGTTTTATCAGTTCAAAATTCCTCTTTCCTTCATCAGTCCATCTGAAAGAAACATCATTTTTAAGAATTGCGGTCAATGGCTTTAATAAATTTGCAATATCAGGGATAAACCTTCTTACGAAGTTAATTCTCCCAATAAAACTCTACAATCCTTTCTTATGTTTAGGCAATGAAAGATCAAGAATTGCATGAATTCTTTCAGGATCAATTGGTGTTCCCTCCTTAAACACTTGGTATCCTAAGAGTTTCCCTTCATGAACTGCAAACATAGATTTCTTAGGATTTAAAGATATTCCAAATTCTCTACATCTTTGCAGTATTTGTCTTAAATGATCAATATGTTGATTTGCAACCTTGCTGTAAATTGTTACATCATCTAGGTATACTAGAACAAACTTATACAATAGATTCTTGAAAGCCATGTCCATTACTTTTTGAAAAGTAGCTCCAGCATTTGACAACCCAAATGGCATTCTTCTATAGGCCATAGTACCCAACTTATTTGTAAAAGCTATTTTAAACTGATCAGATTCCTTAACTAAAATCTAATTATAACCAGAGTATCCATCTAAGAGTGAGAATCTCTCAGAACTTGAAACATATTGTAAAATATATTCCATGGAAGGAAGAGGGTGTCTATCTTTCAGAGATTCCCTATTAAGGTCTCTAAAATCTACACATAGTCTTATCTCTCCGTTCTTCTTCCTTACTGGTACTAAGTTAGAAACCCAAGATGTGTGGTTAATAGGAAATATAATACCACCATCCAGGAGTTTCCTCAGCTCTTTTAGCATTAATGACTTTAATTTGGGATTTATAGGCCTTTTCTTTTGTCTAATTGGCCTAGCATTTGGTTCCAATTCTATAGTATGCTAAGTTAATTTAGGATCAAAACCTTTTAGATCAAAGTAATCCCATGCAAAAACATCATTATATTCTCTAAAAAGATCAATAAACAGTTCTTTTTCCTCAGGAGAATTTATTTTACCAACCTTCAATCGCTTATCTCTGAAAATTTCCACTTCTTCATAATGATCTTCTTCAATCAGTAGGCTGGTTTTACCCTTTTTAAACTGGTCATCAAAATTAAAAGATGATTCCAAGCTTACTAATCACTTTGGAAATTTATTGGTTTTTAATTGAATAATCTGATCTTCCATTTGTTGAATGTTCTTGTTATCTCTTGAAGCTGGAAAACCATCTGTTTCTATCAAAAAACTTAGGATATGTTCATTAGTATTGAAAACTTGCTAATAAATGTCATTATCCTGGATGGCTGGCCTAAAAATTATCTTAATATGAGACTGGTTTGAAATTATTCCTTTATTTTTTGTTATTACAATATGAGCACCAATACTAGCCAGCCTATCCGCATGTGTATTTTCCTTTCTAGGAATTGAAATCAGGTTGAAAACATCAAAATCATCTAGAATATCAGAAAATCTAGATTTATACATCTTAATCAGATCATTTTTAACAGTATTGATGCCTCTCACCTGCTTAACAATAAGCTCACTGTCACCAAATGCTCTTAGACATTTGATACCTTTCAATCTTGCCCATTCTAATCCCTGGATTAAACTTTCATATTCAGTCACATTGTTAGAACAAGGAAAAGACAACTTAAATGCAGCATAAAACTTATCTCCATTAGGTGAAACCAGCATAACCCCTGCACCAACTCCATCCTTATTCCTTGACCCATCAAAATACAAATCCCAAAGCTGGTTAGATACAACAGATTTAGATTTCAGGTCTTTAATCAAATTAGGAACTATTGAATCAGCTTCTAAAATCATGTAATTTCCAAAACCAGCATCAAATACATCCATCTCTTGGTCATTTCTAGCTGCCCATTCATCAAGAACCATATCGAGATACTCCTCAGTTTGTGTGTTATAAGATGAAGTCTCATTGATTTCATCTGGATCCATGATCACACAACTTGCATTTATAGGGCTGAGATTATAAGGCTCTATATGGTCTTTGGCCGATGATTCTGACTTTATGGTCACCTTAGTACCATACCTAGTTCTAAAATATAGGTGAGACCAATCTGATGAGAAATATCGATCTATCTTGGCTGTGAAGTCTCTTGATAAACATAGAGAAAAATAAGGTGGTAGATTTATGACAAAGATATCTTGGGAAATGGAGAAATTTGGATAGGAGTGCAAGGTTAGACTTGCATTTTTAACAACCCAAAGAACCATCAAGTTGAACAACTCCTTTCTCAAGAGGTTCATACTTCAAATCCAATATATTAGCTATACTCTTTGGCATGACAGTGCTGGTTGCACCACTGTCAACCATACAATTATGCACTAATTTGTTTCCAATGATTAATGAAACATAGAAAGGAGGAGGCTTAACATTTGTAGGTTTCTTACCTCCCTTTTCTGTCACCTTCTACATATTTGCTAATTTTCTCTTAGTTTGTATTGTTGGCTGCTTTAATTCTATAGCATTTCTACTCTTTTGTGATTCTTGTTGTTTTACTTTGCCAATCTTCTTTTCCTCCTATTTGACTGCTTCATCCTGAACCACTAAAGGCTCTGAATTTGCCAAGACCACTCTAGGAGGATTACTTATGGCTTGATGTGGAATTGTTGTTCCTTTTGATAGTTCCTCCTTTAATAAACCAATTTTCCCTGGAATAGCCAATGAATCCCACATGGAAATAGAAACATTCATATTTTTCATACTATCAACAATGTTGTAAGGAACAATAAATTGTACCTTCTGAGGAGACTTACCAATACTCTAATCCAACTGTTTCTGATACTGCATTGTTTTGTTTGCATGAGTAGGGGCTCCCTTTAGGATTGAAACTGGCAGAGTGAGTGATGATTAATTTGTAGCAGCAATCCCAGCAGTTGATTGCTCTAATTCCAAGGCACTCTTCTTAGCTCTGGTATTTTCTGATATGGATGAGTCACCATTTAATCCACAGAACTCCTCCTCTTGCCAATTGAGGAATGCAGTGTTAGGGGTAGATGTATCACAGTGTTGCTAAGCCTCTTTAGTAGGTTGTGAATCTATGATACTCTGAACCATTAAGGCTTGATTGAGCACTCCATTAGTACACTTATACTAATTGTCTTGTTCACTACAGGGATAAAACCATTCATAATCTGTAACAAGGTTATTCTAGCTAGGAACAATATCCTTAACAACATTGAGAGGTACTGGATTGTATGGCCTATAAGGCCTTTGATTCCAGTTTTGCCTATTTGCATTACTATTTCCTTGATATGGCTGCTTATTGCCTTGATAACCAGGCTGATTAGGCTGCTGAGATGAGGAACCAGCAAATTGATTTTGAGTATGGGCTATGGGATGAATTTGCTGCCTTTTCAGGTTCACTAATTCATTCCCAAAAGTTTGCAGCAAACTCTCAATCTTTTGCTGACTATTTTTTATACTTTCCAATTCACTAGGAGGGACCATAGGCATGATTTCTTCACTTTTGTAAGATGGCAATGGAGATAATGGTGGAGTAATCAATGGCATATTGGGCTAAATATTTGGAAAGTAAGGCATAGGTGGCCTAGGAGCTATCTTTCCTGCTTGAATGAGACTATTCTCTACTCTAATTGCAATATCATAGGCTTTGGGTAAAGAATTTCCTCCCATGGATTGGATCATTATTGAAATATCACTATTCAAGCTTTTGAGAAAGTATAGAAAAGCATATTCGGCAGAGGGTCTTACCATGGTAGGAATCCTATTCCAAGTCTTCTGGAATCTAAAATTAAAATCACTTAACTCTTCCTAAGGATCCCTTTTGATAGTAGTTAATTTCTCTACTAAAGACAAATTATCAGATTTGTCCTCAAAAAACTTAGAAAGCCTATCCCTAAAAACATCCCATGTAGCAATAGAATTGACTGGAAGATTTTTAAACTAGTCAAGAGCTTTACCTTTAAGTGATGTAGCCAACAGCTTCATAGCCACATCTTCCTCTGTGACATGGTGGACATTGCACAGGGATGCAATATTTATAATGTGTTCAATAGCTATCACCTGACCTTCTCTAGTGAACGATGGCAGACCTTTCAAGGAAGCCAAGGGTATATTGTTGTGATTTGCAATGTGGAGAGGACTACCTTGATCAAAAGGGACAAAAGGTATATTTCTTGCCATTCTTGCTACTGGTGGTACTTGTTGCTGAATAGTAGGTACAATAGGAGGTTGAGTATGCTAAACTATCTTCCTTTGGTAAGTCTTCAAATTATGGGGATTTGTTGTAGTAACACTTGTAGAAGCTCCAAAAATAGAATTATTTATAGATAAATCTTCAATCCTTGGAAACTCTCTTGGATCTTGTGATGTTCTTCCACCTCTGGATGATCTTCCTCCTCTGGATGATCTTCCTCCTCTTCTACTTGTCTATAACTCCTGGTACACAAATCCTTGCTTGTTTGATCTTGTTGGAGTTCTGCTCATTAAAATCCACACTGAGAACTAAAATCAATCACAAACTTAAATCAAAATTGAGAAGTAGTTCACGGTCCCACCAGGCGTGCCAAAAACTGTTCAAGCTTAGAATTTCCACCCTAACTCAGGCATTATGGATACATGGAAACCTCTCCTAGCTATGGGTAGACTATGAATGAAGAGGAATCTCCAGATTCTAGGTCGGTTCCTATAAAATATGGGATATCACTCTCCTGATTTGTAATTTTGTATAATGGAAAAGGGAGAAGGTTTTAAAATTGAATGGGAAATGGGGTGATACAGCAAGAATGAATTAAGACTTCTGCTAAAAAGACAAAAACAATAACTCCAAATCACATATCAAAAGCTTGACCCTTCAAGTCTCTAATCAACATATAGGCTAATAGACCTTACTACTAGGGTTAAACCACAAATAGCTCAGATAGTTCACAAACATACATTTTCCATACAAGGTTTTAAATAACTGATCACCTTAAGAAGGAATTTAGAAATACTCACTTCTCTTGGATAACAATGAAAACAACACTTGCAAAGAAAGATGAAATAGGATCATAGAATCAAAAATCCACATGTATGAGCCAAAATATCTACTTTATTCTTCACCAAAATCTGACAGAAATGTGATTACAAATAGGAACCTAAGGCATCAAGGAGCAATGAGTTCACTTTTAACCTTTTTTCGAATGCCTACAACTCCTGGGATACAAAAAATGAAAGAAACACAGCTATAGGAATAGTAGAAATTCACTAAGCTAATTCTTCACCAAATTTGACCCCCTAACTATCAAAATGAAGGTCCACTAAATAGCCCACATGGCTAATCTCGAAAATGAGATCTCCCTCCAAAAATGAACTCCAAAACATGAAGATCATCCCTAAATCAAAGGCCTAATCCATGCCTACAAATCAGCCCCCCCAAAATTTAAGCTCAATCCCTAGTTTTAAGGCATAATTGATGCCAAAAATTAAGCCTTTGAGGCTAATTTCAAAAATAAAAAATAGCCCTAAAAGCTAAGTCTCCAATATTGGTAATTTATAAATATATCTTTTTAAAAGATATTACCAATATATATAACTTGTTATTGAGATAAACTCAATATTGAGCACTAAGCGTAAATATTGGTTTTAATAAAGGATATAAATCCTTTTTACATCATTTTACCAACATTTACATTGCAAAATCCATTTAAAATTTAACCCAAAACACATAAAATCCCACCCCTAACTTATCAAAACCGACACCATAGTTTTATGTCTTAACCCATAGCAAAGCCGATATCTTGAAAGAATCACAATGCAAAATATCTCTTGTTTGTACCTCCATGGACTCCAAATCCCTATCTAACTCGACATAGGCCTTATTTTCCATTTTCTTTTTCGCACTTACTGCATTTGGGAGAGGATTTAGGGTTTTTGAAACCCCTAACTATGACTGTGTTGCTGCCATGTTGTTGTTTCTGCATTCATTATTGGACTCTGCTAGAGTTTGATGAAAATCTAGAGTTTTCTTCAAGTTTACTATCTGTACATGGGCTGGAGGGTTGGTGTTTGGTACTGTGATGTATGCTTTAACTAGAAACTTCTCCTTGAAAGCTCAGACTACATGTAGAATGCAGACTCTCCACTGCAGATCTGTAGTCTGGAACCTGTGTTCTCTTTAACATGTGGTGATTTATCTATTGATTTTATTTTAAAGCAGTTTAAAGTTTCATGTCTCACATAAAAATCAGGCTCCACCTCTGAACTTTGCATGATGTTAATGCATTTGGATTTTATCTACTTTTGAGCATGAAGCTCAGGCTTGACTGGAGTGCCACGGGCTCTAGCTTTAAATTGGATTTATGTGCCATAATATATGGCGTTGTTTTGTGTATCCCATAAGAAGCTCAGGCCTCTATCACCTGCCATATTACATAGCACTGAAAACTCAAGCCCTCACCACTTGGAACTTGGGCTATTCTTCATACCCTTTGCAGATAAGTTATCATTATCATTTTGTTTAATGCTTTTTAAAATATAAAAAATGGATGCATTGTTGTAGCCGTTAATAAATGGGTTCTTTCTTTTCTTTGTGTCTTTGCTAAAACTTTCATTGTAGAATAGAACAACACTTGATCTTGGACTCTACAGTCACTTAGTTTCTTGTTGTCACTTATTTCAATTTTAAATGTGAAAAAGAAATGTCTTGTGGAGGTCGATAATGATGAGATCTCCCTTTCTTTTAAGTTCTGCTATTGACTCCATTAATATAGTTGTCTTGAATCCCAAAAATAAGAACACCCACCTGGAATTTGGTTAAAATACTTGAAGATTCTTGTCTGAATTGATACGGGCTCCATGACTACTTCTTAAACGTTTCAAAACACTCATCTTGTTGTCTGTAGTCTTTAGATGAACTTCTTTTGTCGGCTCTGCTAAATGTTGGAACCACCCATGTCTAAAAGTTTTTATACATATATTGAGATGCTGATATGATGTCTACTCCATCTTGATAGTAATAAGAACTCGGGCTTTTCTAAACTAAGACTACCATTCATGAAATTTATGCCCTAAACTGTGAATATGCATACTTCCTTTTCCCTTTATATGCATAGTTGTGTTACATATATGATGTTTGTTTTCCATTTCAAAACTACAAGTGATAGAACACTCCTTTTAATCTGCAAATGATATTACTCCTTCATGCTGTCTGTTTTAAACACATTGTTATAATAAGCATAAAGATGCTTCTTTGTTCAAGCTGAATCTCCCCTGTCTACAAAAATCACACATAAGAGGTACTTACTATAACATTATGTTAAAAAACACTTTTAGTTCACAGTTTTTCTGATAATACTGAGCATCTCTTTAGAATGTAAACATAAATATGTTGAATATGCTGCTGTCCTTGATGTAAAAAATGTACTATTTTACTTTTGAAATATACATGAGAAAGAAAACCCTAATCTGTATGTCTAATTCTTATCATCATTGCCTGCCCTGCACTATTATCATGAATGTACATGCACATTTTATATATAGAGAATACAGTTGTTTTACCCTCCTTTTGCATATGATCATCTCTTCTCTGTTTGGCAACTTAAAACAACAACATTGATTATCCATTTTATTATTTTAATGTGCTCTATTTTTGGCATTAGATCACATTAATACATATTTTTATGTCCCTAGACAACATTTTCATTTTATTTTCCTTATATATGCACTGTTTAAAACTGCATCTTCATATGCATAATCTAGTCTTTGAAAGCTCGAATCTTGCTCATTTATTCTCTGTTATGCATATTTTATAGCAACATTTGATAATACTGTTCTTACTCTTCTGGAATTCAAAAATTATCATCCATAGTGTCGAGACCTATAACAGTATGCATGCACCCTATAGCAACTATCATATACTGCATCTCATATGCACACAACTCACATCTATTATCTTTTTGTACATTAATGTTGAAATTTGCATTTGAACGTTTATTTCTTTCCTGCACATTTGTGAAGTTTGAGCACAAGATCATGACACTCACTGCACCTTTCAAATATAGCACATAATTTACATAAAGATATTTTTTTCTGATATTATTATTTTGTCAATGCAAATGCATATCTTGCTATTACATTGATATCATCAGTAATTATGCAGTTCATGAAGTTTGACTGATGTATGGTGTTTTTAGGCTTTTATGTATTGCTTAGATCCAATTGGATCTAATATCTCTTTCACACCATGATGTAGGATATAGGACCACTGAAGACCTCAGATTGAGGATAGACAAAGACAAGACATGACATGAAATACTTCAGATGATGCAGATGAACCACTCCAGAAACTAGAAGACCTCTTAAAGACAATACATAGACCCTAGACTTTATCATGCTTCCTTCTTACTTTCTTTTCTGCATATGTCCTCTAAGTTTCAATATGCAAGATGTGACCTTGAAGGAACACTTGTCTAATACATTCAGTATGAATGCACAATGTAATGATTGTCTATGAATCTGAAAGTGTGAATTTGATCAAAACTTAGAGTACAAATATAATCTGATAATATGAATGTAATAGCAATGTATTTCTTTTGCATTGGCTAAATAGTAATGTCAAAGAGATGTTTCTTTATGCAAATTTTACTTTTTTCCCGCATGTAAAAATTTGGGTAACAGTTTGTAGCCACAAGAATCCAACCGTGGCCTCTACTAGATTTTTCTATAAATTCCCTAATAAAATTAAGACCCCATTGGGTAAAAGGTGCTTCAATAGTCATAGGATTTAAAAGTAGAGCTCCTAAAAATTTCATCTTAGAGGAAAACCTTTGGCAAGGTTCACATTTTTGTACAAACATCTAAGTATCCTTGAAAAGACATGGCCAATAATATCCAGCTCTGATTATTTTGTGAGCTGTGGTCTTGGTAGAATAATGCCCCCCGCACACACCTCTATGCATTTCACTCAAAAATCTTTCAGATTGTGATTTATCTAGATAGAGCAACAAAATTCCATGTTTATTTTTCCAAAATAAATCACCTTGTATTAGGACATACCTTTGAGCCTGCAACTTCAAAGTCCTTTTTTGATTATCTAACATATTTTCCGGACATTTACCATTTTTCAGAAAAGATACTACATTAGTATACCATGGTTGCAATTCTATACTAGTCAAATTCATATTTACTGTTTGCACATCATTGACTTGAGTCAACTCCATGTTTGTGTCAGTCATTAGCTTGGCCAAACCCAAACCCCTTACCAATTTGGTAATTTGAATTTTCAGTTTAAATTCTTGAATCTTGTTGATCCATTTACACCTCTTTCTAGTAACTTCAGACTGAGACAATATATCTTTGACTGTAGCTTGTGGCACATAAGCAATTATCTTTGTACAAACTAAATAAGGTCTCAAAAATTTGACTTCTTTGACTAATGCATATGCTTGTTTCTCCATTATCTCATAATTAAGTTCTGCTGCTTGTAGAGACTTACTAAAAAATGTTACGGGATGATCAAAACCTTCGTCATCTTTCTGCAAAAGCACTACAACAATTGTATGGAATGAAGCAAAAGAAAATATAGAAAAAGTTTTTTCATAATCTGGAGATCTTAATATAGGTGCTCGTTGAATAGCTACTTTTATCTCATCAAAAGCTAACTTAGCATCCTTACCCCATTCAAACTTAGCATTTTTCTTTAGCAATTTGACAATGGGCTTGACTATCTCAGCAAAGTTTGCAATGAATCTCCTCACAAAATTTACTTTTCCCAGAAAAGACTGAACACCTTTGATATTCTTTGGGGGCAAGAGCTTGTTGATGGCTTCCACTCTCTTAGGATCAATCCTGACACCTTCTTTAGATACTATATGCCCCAATAATTTACCTTCTGTCATAGAAAAATGACACTTCTTTGGATTTAAAGAAATCCCATACTCCAAGGCTTTAGTAAAAATCTTTTCCAAATGCTTACAATGATCCTCAGCCTTTTGGGAATATGCAGTAAGATTATCCTGATACACCACTATAATTATATTTATAAACTCCTTAAAAGCCACATCCATGGCTGTTTGGAAAGTAGCTCCTGCATTTCTCAGGCCAAATGACATTCTTACATAGACATATGTACCCCATGGGGTAGTGAAAGCTATCTTGAATTGCTCAGATTCTTGAACCAGCACCTGGTTATTACCAGAAAAACCATCCATCATAGATAGAAAATCACAACCAGTAACCCTTTGTAGCATTGCCTCCATGTTTGGTAAAGAATAATTATCTTTTAATGAAGCCACATTAAGGTTCTTGAAATCAACACATAACCTGATATCTCCAATTTTCTTTCTTACAAGGACCAAATTAGACACCCAAGAAGAATGCCTGATTGGTTTTATGATCCCAGCCTCTCTAAGTTTTGCCAATTCTTGCTGCATTTTGCGGGTCAGCAAAGGATTGATTGGCCTCTATTTTTGTCTAAAAGGCTTAATATCATCTTTTAATGGGATTTCATGTTGAAAGAGATCTTCCCTATAAGCCTTAAGGTCTTCATAAGACCAAGAAAAAACATGTTTG
>MU226429.1:1274793-1296603 GCA_018584345.1 Thuja plicata
TGGATGGTTAGTAGCAAACTTATAAACTTATATTTCATAGTATGATCAAGTTCAAAATTTCTTATTAGTATTAAATTGCTCAAGAAATTTTTATTGGAATTCCTAATTATAGATGAATGGAATAATTTTTAGTTTTTAAAATTGTTTATTCTCTTTTATTACGTAAACTAGTATATAAATGGTTATTATGATTTCCCTAAAGATTATAATATTTCTTCAAAAAAAATAATTTATAATGGAAATCTTTTTCAGAAAATAAATTTGCTTTGTTTTAAAATTTTCTTCCACCAATACTTTAGGAAGAAAATATAGATGCTTTTCATAAAATAAAATTCAAAAAAAAATATTATCTACTACCCCCTGTTTTGGGGGATACAGTCCCTTTTTATTTATTTTTCACCAGTAATAAAATAACATTTCTTTTGCTCTTATATATATATATATATATATATTCTTGCAACATGTATCAAATTAATAAATAAACAAAAAAAAAAACACCGCGGGATTCGCACAGCGCTAAGCGCTAATGTAATTTTTTTTTTAAAAAAAATTTGTTTGTAACGTTTGGGAAGGGCCGAGCCCCCCCATCCTTAGTTTTTTTGTGGGGCCACGCGGTATGCGGGCCACCCACTATGCATAGCACAATGGGGAGGCACCGTTGTCGGCGTCGACCGCCCCGTCCTTCCCCTTTGCATATTACATAGCGGGTGGTGCTGCCACCACCGCGGCCACCACACCGCCAAACCAACCGCCATAACCCCCCTTGTCAATACAGTTGTCTATGTGCCGCCCTCCTTCCACCGCCACTGCTTATTTCAGCTGCCTCCCCTCTGTGTTTTGCCTAGGGTTATAAACCCTACTTCCCTTGCCCTTTTTTTTATATATTATATTAATATGACGTTTTTTCTTTTGGTTTGAATTTTTTTTTTTAGATTTAGGTTTGTTAATCATATTTGATTTGGTTATATAGATATTTTAAATTAGATTTTGATTATAATAGATTTTTTTTTATGTAGACATGTATTTATTATATAAATAGGTTGTGAGTTTGTTTTAAAAAAAAAAGAGGATAAGAAAATTTGTATACTAGATTAAAATTAGGTGCTTTTATTAGAATTTAATTTAGTATATAGATTTCTTTAGATTAAGGTTGATTTAATTTAGATGAGGATTAGAATAGATTTTATTTCAACTTAAGATGTTTGTTAAAATGTTCTTTTAGGGGATTTAAATTTAATTGTTTATATTAAAGTTATAATGCTTAAAAGTAAAGGTATTAAGCTTATATTTGTTAAAAATTTTAATCTAATCATTCATTTTAGTTTTAAACTTAGGTCACATTTTATCATCTAACGGGTCATAGCACCCCCTTTATCATCGCGATATACACCTTTTAAGGGTATTATCGCTACCTTTGACCATCGTCGTGTATGGTTGACTTTTGGTCAACCATAAGTCAAACTTCCTCCGATCATCCCAATTTTCATCCTAGATGTTCCTTGTACTCGTTGGACCCTAGGGTTTCAGTTTCATGTCTAACAGAGATAGTTGACTTTTTGGTCAACATGGGTTGACTATTTAGCCAACTACCTCATTTTGCATGCCTATGACTTCTTTAGAGTGTAGTAGTCCCTTGTCATGTCCCTTCTCTTATCTTAGAGTTTGGTTGACTTTTGGTCAACTCTAGTTGAATTTTGGGTCAACTTTAGTTAAGTTTTGGTCAACTACCTCAGTTTACGTGTAGATCCAGTTTGGAGCTTTAGACATCCTTTAGGATAGTTGTGAAAGCTATTCCTCTCCTTGAGACCTTTTCTAGTTTCACTTATCCCTTCACACCGTTTTGCGTGCTCATGTTACCCTTATGTTTGTTTGGGTATCCTATTTTTGTGCGTTATTAAAAATTTTTTGTTCGTGTGTTTTTGCCCAACTTTTGGGCATGACAGCTCCTGACCCTTCTCTAGAGCATGCTCCATCAAAATATATCTTCCACAATCCAAGTTGTTGCGGTTCTAATTTTTCCACTATGGGATCTATGTTTTTCAACTGTGGTTGAATTTTTTCCACCTTGAAATTATGTATATCTACATCCATAAAGAAAGTTAGCATGTTTGGTTCAACCTTTCCAACATAAACAGGAGATCTAGGCTCCCTCAATAGTTTTTCTTCTTTCCCATTAATAGAAATGGTAGTAAAAGAAAAATCCAATTGTACATATCCTCCAATGGCTGCAACACACTGTCTTGATAAAAGCATCCCATAATGAGGTGGTGAATCCACAACAACCACATCTATTTTAAAAGTGACCTTAGGGTATGCAAAAAGTTTTACCTCTAATCCTTGTAGGGTTCCCACCACAGGTACCTCCACGTTGTCCATAGCATAACATTTACCAACAATAGTATCCACTTCTAAACCCAACTGTTTCATGACAGTGTAGGTCATTACATTAGCAGTGGCTCCGGAGTCCATCATGAAATTTTTTAATAGCATATTGTTTGTGAGGAGTGTTACATAAAAAGGATCAATCTGGTCTGGTTCTTGGATAATTATATTTCCTAGACAGATTGGGATTTCATCCTTTTATTTTTGCTCCCCTTTTAATTCACCATTCAAATCAACATTATCATGCACACCAAGCAAATCAGATAACAATGATAAGGCTACTTCTCGATGCTCTTTGATTTTAAACATCTCAAGTAATGGGACAAAGACTTTCATCTAAGACAAGGCTTGCTTCATATCAAAAGCTGGGAAACTCATGACATTGTCAAAAGATATTTTACCTTTATTATCCTTTAATTGTCTTGTTTTTTGTTCATGAGTGGGGGTAGCTTTATTTTCTTTGACCAAAGTGTCCTTCAGTTAGCCTTGTGTAGTTTCCTCATTTATGACTTCTTTGATGATAGGTGAATCAGGTTGTTTCCCAGTCTGATCAACCTTTCTATTCCTAAGTTGATATGAACTTCTTGCCTGTGTCACAACAGCAATAGTTAGAAATCTTATCTCCTCATCATTAGGGATTCCAAATTGAAAATGTTATAACTTAGTGCTTGTATTATTTACTGTGATTGGCATATTTTCTTGTGGCTCTTCCTCTGAACTACCATTGTCATCTTCAATAGTAAGTGCACACATGTTTATTGCAGGTTTTTTCTCACTCTGACTTTCTTGTGTTCCAATGTTTTCGTGTTGCTCCACCATACTTTGAGCTACTGCACATTGATAAGGGGAATGAGGCATATTACAGGCCATACACCAAGGAGTATTTTCCATATTATGAGCATTATTGTTTTTCAATGGGTCAGGGATGTCTTTGTTCTTAAGATCAATTTGTTCTTCTGACATGGGTTTTCCATCCTTCCACTGAGTCTTATAGGGAAAATCTTGCAACCTATAGGGCTTATCTTTCCTTTGGTATTGTGGCCTATTATTTTGAAACCCCTTCTCATTCTTGTCTACCTTAGTAGAAAGATCTTTCACTACACTTACCAGTGTTTCCATCTTATCTTCTTCCTTGGTATTTTTACTTGATTGTGTTTTTGACTCTTTCCAGAGTCTACTATCATCTTGTTTACCAAGTTTTCCAAAATCTCTTTTGTTTCTTTCTATGTTTATGGCCAATTTATATGCATCTCTTATAGTCTGAGGATCTTTATCTCTAAGAAGTTAAACAGTATTTTCATCTAAAGCATAACAATATGTAGTGACACATACATTTTCATCCAGTCTCAATACTTGGAACAACTTATACATAGCCTTTTGAAACCTAACATTGAATTCAACAATGCCTTCATTAGAAAACTTCTTCAAACTATTGAATTCATCTAACATAAAACCAGAATTTATTTTGTCACCATACTATTCTTTGAAAATTCTAACAAATTCATACCAAGAATAGATACTATGATCAGGAAAACCTTGGTACCAATCTCTTGCATCCTCAGTTAAGGATTGCACAAATAATTTCATCACACCTTCCTCATCTCCAATCTCATAATCATTCATTGTATCCAAAAATATTTTTAGATGTTCTTCACCACTTACAAAATTATTCCCACTAAATTTGGGAATTTTATCTCTAACCTCATTAGGAATAAGGTTTGGTTGGCCAGGGATACCATCAAAGAACAATTGTCGATATCTCTCTAAATGAATAGGTCTTCTCTGAAAACTAGTGTCTATATTCTGGCCAACACTCTGGCCAATATTTCCAATGTTTTGACCAATGCCCACATTTTGGTGGCTAATATTTCTATTAAGTCCACTTATTCCTGACTGTGATGAAACTCCTTGAGCTACACCATATGTCTAGGTATTTTCATTAGTGTTGTTGGTTTGAATACTAGAGTTAAATACAGGCATAGTTTGACTAGTTGTATTAGCATTATTTGTTACATTGGGATTAGTCATGGAACTCAAGAAGGAAATCCTTCTTTTCATCTCTGTAGCAGTAGCTTCTAACTCTGCTCTTTCCAACTTATTTTCCATATCCTCTTTGGCATTTCTAGCCCTTTCTAATTCCATATCTAGTGAAAACATATCTTGAGATATACATTATTCAATCTTAGGTTCAAAGAATTTAATACCTGTGAGCTTTTGTTTTCCCTTTTCAACATCTGTTTGTGTGACATTAATCGTTGATACATTTGGTGTAGGTTTCTAAGATTTAGGGGGTTTTTGAATTTCATAATTAATGACTTATCTCACCATAGGGCTTGTATATTTGGGATCACTTTTCTTGAGCAGGTGTTCTCTTTCTTGGCATTCTCTTCTCAGGGTGTCTACATCTCCAAAAAGTTCTTTATTCAAGCCATGAAATCCCTCATTAGTACCCTGAGATGCCAATCTTAATTGGGCAACCCGCTTTTTAAAATTTTCTCTCTAAGTGATTGCAGTTATAATTTATTCCTCTCTAGCCTCATCATTTTTCTGCTTGATAAGAAAGAGTTCATCTAATTCCATTTTCAAAAGGTCATTATCTCTGAGGACTCCCTCAATATCAGAACTGGAAGAGTCATAGATATTTATCAAGTTATCTCCCTTTTGGTCCTCAACCTGTTCATAAGGGATACCCTTGAAATATGATGATGTCTCACCCTTTTCTTGATATAAATTCTTTGGTCTAGGGTTAAATATATCCTCAAAATAACCAGTAGTGTCAGACTCAGGATTCAGAGGTTCATTTATTTCTTTCTAAGGAATAGTACCTAAGGACTAATCGGGGCCTATAGATCTAGGCTTCCAAGAGGTGTTATTATAAGATTCTCTCTTCCTAGAATGGTTCCTTCTAGAAATTTTAGAAACATCACTCTCTGATGTTGCTTGAGAGTAATTTTTTGTGTTTTCTTTTGTATTCCTCAATTTCTCCAAAATAAAATTTCACACACTTGATCTGCTAGTGTTACCCTTAGAAACACTATAACCAATAACTCAGAGTCACCACACAAAAACCTTTGGGAATAAAATAATGAAAGTTCACCTTGACAATGATATTTGAGGATATGATTCAATAAAGTGCAATACACAACTTGTGATTTCAAAAAACTGGACTTTAAGGAATCTATATTATGGAATATTATCTTCAGACTAACCTTTCATGCATTCCTTGATAAAAGTCTCCAGTAGAGTCACCATTTTCTATTAGTTCCTTTTCTTGCTGACATAAAAATACTCTCAGAGAGCTTTCTCTATTTATCCCAGACACTGACCACACAAGATACAGAATGACAGAAACAGGGTTTTTGAACCCTCTACACTTTGAGCTCCATAAACTCAAGTGGGATTACCCTTCTAACTCAGAATAATCAAATCACTAAATGATTCCAGTACAATATGAATGAAATTACATGAGTTGATCACTGTAACATTTATTAAAAAGACCAAACATAAAAGTAAAGATCAATTTTAATAGTGATAGTCACCTAATTCAATGGAAAACAAACCAGTGCTTAATCCTAGGCTATGGAGTCACTGCTGCATAGCTTTAACCCTTTTTCTCATAAAAAGAAATTTAAGAAAACTATAGAATCTGACATAAACAAAGACATACCTTATATATCTATCCTCACACATACAACAAATTAATTCATCAAATTCATTATAAAATATGAATCCCACTAAAAATAATCCTAAGGAAATTTTAATCTTTGCTTGAAAGAACCCTAAAATTATTCCAAAATCGGCCTGACAGATGCATAAATTGAATATTCCTCAAACATTCAATTTACATAAAATTTAGAAAACCATAATGAAGACAAAATACTCATCATATGTTTCAGAAACTATTGATGGATCTCATTTGTATTCATGATCAAAATTGCTATTGCAATCAACAGTATTTCAAAACCCAAAAACACATACTAGTCTTAAACCAGAGTTTGTATATTAAACTTGTACATCCAAATGAAAAATGGGTATCCTTTTCCCAGTAGTCTTGGAATCATTTTTTAACTAAGGATGCAACAAGCTATCGACTACATGGGAAATATTTACAAAATCTTTTACACAAAAAAATTTGCAATTAACATAAAACAAAAGCTACAACAGAAAATAGGTGGCAAAAGTTGGCAAAGTCTGAACAAGGTTTGATGATGCAATTTGACAATATCCTCTTCATCCTTTCAAATTCTCTTCCCACCTATTTACCTCTTCGATGCTGGTCTAATCAAAAGACTTTACCTGTTCCAGTTTGGAAACAATCTCTATCCACCTGGCATCAATGGTTGTTCTAGCTTCTGAAACAAACTTTTCCATATCTCTTTCAACCTTGAAGAGGTTGTCAATGATCATTATAGTATTCATCATTTACATCCTTCTCTAGGCACTGCTTCATCTCCTCATTTTCAAACATTCCATCAAATCCATATGTCCAATCAGACAGTGGCTTCAGAATACCAACTTCATCATATATCTTAGGAATCAGAGGAGGGCATTGGTCACCAAATAATTGCAACTTATTACTTATTAAGTCAGCCTTACCATTGAAGAAGCCATATGTGTTATTCATCTCACTGATCATTTCTATTGTATCTATGATTTTATCAGGAAAAGCATCACTGTATATCATGGTTGTCTTCAATTTGTCCATCAACCTATCTCTTCTTGACTGAGTCTTAAAAGTGGGCTCCAAGAATGTCATAGCTTCAACAACTATCTTTGATGCTTCTTGTAATGAGCCACATAGTGTATACACTATGTCAGTCTTCTGCTTCATAACATCAATTCAATGTTGAAGTATGGAAAATATGATAGACATGACATTTATGCTGTGTCCCTATGACAATTCCTTGGACTATCCTTCTGCCATTATTGAATCTTCTTTTGCCTCTGTGGCAGCATCTATTTCATTTTTTGTATTTCTTGATAGACTAGAGTCTTCTCTCTTTTACTCTCCACTAATTCTGCTTTCAACTTAGCAATCTCTTCCTCCAATGTGTGGTTCTGAACTACCACCTCTTCATGCTTTTTTTCTAAGGCCATCATCTAGCCAAAAGTTGTTTCATACCTCTTAGATAGATCATCAACCTTTTCTAGTTTCATGAATGATACTTGAGTCATTAACTAAGCTATCTTAGTTTTTGTAGTGTTCTACAGATTCCAAATCATCTTGTCTACTTTCTTTTCCTCTCTTATAGTCATGACTAGAGGCTTTTGTGTAGCAGGGGCTAATGACCATATAGCTAGAGTCTTGGATTTAGGATCAAATCTTGATCCTTCTAGAGCTTCATCAATTTCAAACTCTACTTTCATTAAGGGGTCTTCTTGCCTCCTGATTTGGTCAATGATGAAAGTGGACTGTGAGTCCCAACTGGGCATCAACAATACTCCACTATTTTGTACGAGCAATCTAGGTTGTTCCATAGTGATTAATTAACTCTCAGGATCATAATCCTGGAGTGTCTTCATAATCTCTTCATTTTTATCTACATTTTATTCACCTGTGGTTAATCCTTGTCTCAAGTCCTTTTGTTTTAGCTTGATCAGAAAAGTCTTGAACTCTTCAGACTTTATGAATTCATCATCTTTCATGAATTCATTGGCTATCATGACTCTCTCATCATCCTTTTCAAATAAAACCATTTGATTTTCCCCTTGGCGTTCAGTTTGAGGCTCCTTTTGTAGTTGTCTATTTAGCTTTCTAAAATATTTTCCATGTTTAGTAATCATAGCCTTGGCCATACTTTTCCTTTCCTGCATCATCGTGTGTTATTTTTTTTTTTTTTTCCTTTGTGGTTCTCTAGCATAGGTAGCTTCATCATCGACCTCTTCCTCTTCCTGATGCTCTTCCTCTTGTTGTTCTTGATGTTCTGGGTCATGCAATGCAACAGGAATTGGGGAACCTTGAGACTGTGCATCCTCAGCACTAACCTGTGGTACCTGTGCCATTAAAGTGTCATAGGATTTAAGCATTTCCTTCATCCTTTATAAGTATGGGAGATCAGGGAAAAAAATAGAGAAAGTATTATCTGAATCTTTCCATTCAGCTTCTACCCTAAGGAGGTCATTCCATTTCCTTCTCCTCTCCTGGACTTCATGCTTATTTAATTTGTTCCTCAAAATATCTTCATCATCCAGTGGCTCATGATCTCTAATATTTTTCCAAGGAGTCATTCTTCTTAGGGTTGTTTGTATAAACTGTTCTAGATCACAGAACCTAGCAATTGCTGGAGGCATTCTATATTGCTTCAAGAAGTCATTAGTCAGGTCAAAAAATATTTTCCCAGTGGAGAAGTAAAAACCTACCCATAATCTAGGGATAAAAGTACCCTTTCTGTGTCCCTCTAAAAATTCTTTATCAACCCAAGTGATTTGTCAAATAAATTTTAAAAATGTAATCCTAAGAGGAAAAAACTTGGGGAGGATGTGAGGTGGTTGTGTACAGCCATACACTCTGATGATAGTTATATAGTCAAAGAAGAAAAATTCACCCCAATTGTGAGTAATAGGCCAATCTAGAATAAATTCCTAAGGTCTCAAGACTTTTCTAACCTCAAATGGAAGTCTATGCCTATTTGTTCCCAATAAATCAAAAAATGGATCCACAATCCAATTACAAAAGCATACAAAAGATGAGTTGATGGATGAACTATCCCATACCTAGGTCCATCTTTGGATTGGTGCATCGACACCATACTCTGAAACAAACAATTCAAGCTCTTTATCCATAGATTCCCTGTTAAAATATAAAATCATATACATCAAATGAGAATAATGCTTGAAGGTAGGTACTGGGGCATCCGACTGTATCTCCACTAATGCAACATGAATAGCATCAACTATGTATCCCACATAGTCATAATCAGTATTGACCTCTGGGTGCTGAATATTGATTGTAATCATGAGCACGTCTTGGGGCACTGTAGAATCTCCATCAAAACCTAGTACTCTGGTCAAGCCATATATTGTGCATTTTATGTAATGGTGAAATAAGGATAAGTCAAAATGTGGTTTGAGATTATTTGGGATTTTCACCAGGTGCCTATCTACCCTGGGCACGAATTTGGGCATTTCATATTTCTTACTTAAATGTTCTCTCTTGCTATAATCTACCTGAATCTTCTTTAAATCAATATCTGTGTGCATTGCACCAGTGATCCCAAAAACTTCTGCCATTGACCTCCTATCTATGGAAACTAAGGTCACTTTATTTTTCTTCCTTATTACCCTAGCTACTAGGCAATAGTTCTTAGAAAGTTCCCTAATAAGGCCTATGTCAACATAAAAATCAGGTACAATTAATTTTTCCATATTCAAATCCCAAGGATTGCAAATGGGAACTTCTTTAACCCTATTATTCCAAAAATAATGGAGCAACGTATTACCAGAGTAATTTGGAGTGACCGAGTTTCTGCATTGACACCATCTATCTTTCCATTCATCCCAATTTGCACTGTTTGTATTCAAATTTCCAAGAAGCAAATCAAAAAATTCTTCCACATACTTTTTTGGTGTAACCTCCTTCTTCTCAGACCCATGCGAAGTAGTGCTAGTATTAGCTTGGCTTATCCTTCCTCTTCAAATTGCTATCTTAGACAAGCTATTTCGGATAAACATTCTCTATCGCTATTTATAGAAAATATTAGGATACAGAATTAAGAACTATACAAAATGAAGCTCAATCATTCAGACTTATAGTCATCAAATTAGCATCTTGTCCAATTGAATGCCAAATTCTCTCACTTGCAGTATCATGCAATCATCTCTTTAGAACTAATGCTGCCATTAATTCACACTGTATGATCCTTGTTGGAAAAGAGTACACACCTTTTTTGTTTTTTCACTCATAAGCCTAAAATGAGCCACATGTGAATTTGTTGCCAATCCAATGTACCTTACTTACATTCAAATTTGTCCTTGTGAGTGAGCGAAAAAACCTTTCCTTCTATCAGTCATGCACTCGCACTCTGTCTTTGCTTTGGTTCATATGCTTCATGACTGGGTGATGACCTAACTGGTAACTTCATCATTTTATAATCATGCACTTTCTATCTCTTCATGATTTATATTTATACCTGAGAGAGTGAGAAATATTACTTTTCTCTTTTATCAGTCATGGACTTGCCGCTCAGAAATTTACTTTCATTAAAAATCTGTGAGTGAGTGACATGATCTTTATTACTCAATCACTTCTTATTCACACACTCGCTGACCTCCACTTATCATACTTTGTGCCTGAGTGAGTGAGCGGGTTTTCAAAATAATCATACATTACTTTCTGGTCACACAGTCGCCATGGCTTTCTAATTTGTCTTTATACCTATGCGGGTGAGTGATGACAATTTTCATTATGTATTTTTACTTAGTCGCTCACTCGCACTGCATGATATTCCAGTTCATAAGCATTGGCGAGTGAGTGATGACCCTTCTTTATTATAGTTTCTTAATCACTGCTAAAATTTATTCATGAATAAATCCTTCATGACTAAGCAAGTGCCTTCACCACACCTTCACAATATCTTAATCGCTCACTCACTGATCTCTCCTGACTGATCTTTCTTCCTGTGTGACTGAGCGACAACTTTCCCTTTTTCTTCATTGTGCACTCTCTAATATATTTTCATTTGACTTTATTCATGGGAAAGTGAGAAATATCCTTTTCTTTCTTTCATCACACGCTCACGAGCTTAAAATTTGAAAAAGTGAATCATTGGCGAGTGAGCGAGAGAAAAACTGAACATTTAGTTGCGCACTCGCGCACTTTATTAACACTGCATATCTCTTGTGTGACTGAGTGAAAAATACCATCTGATGACCAAAACACACTATATCGTGCACTTGCACTACACAAAACACAACATTCAAGACTTGCATTAGTGAGCAAAAAGACCCTTCCTTTTACACCACTCGTTCAGTCGCAGACCAAAAAGTGAAAGACTTAAGATCATCGCGACTGTGTGATACATACAGATTTAACTCATCGCCGACTCACTGAAATTTTTGACATAGAATTTAATCCCCTGTGAGTGAGAGATATACAAAACAATTACAACCAGCTCAATCATGGAATAAAAACTTGACTTCAAAATTACATCGCGACTACACGATTAAGACAAAATAATGACCAAGTCGCTCACTCACACACCTAACTTGACTTAACAAGATATGACTGTGACTGTGTGATTAACACCCACAATGACTTGTCACTCACTCTCTCACTTCAAAAGACATGATAAAAGACCAGTGTGGCTGCAAGAGTAAAGCTTTAGAACAAGGCAATTTGGAGATTTAACCACAAAATTGATATTTTGACATACGAGCACCTAGATTTTGAATCAAAAGACACAGGAAACTTTTCCAAAGCATGGGAGTTTGAAAAATTTGATGTGTAGTGCTAAAACCTCCTACACTCCAACCACTCAAGGACATGCCACAAGCAACTTCTCCTGAGATTGAAACCATTCTAGACAAAAGACTAAACAAGAAAACTAGGAGGGGCACTTACTATGAGTACTTTGTTAAATGGAAACACCAACCAGTTGAAGATGCTACTTGGATGAACCCTGAAGACATTCTAAAGATAGTTTATCCACTTGAAGAATCCACAACTCAAGAGACTTGAGTTCTTTTTTTCATGAGGAGTATGGTGTAGGGCACCTCCTGAAGATCCTCATTTTCTTTCTTTTATGTTTGTACTAAGGTGCATCCTTGAGATCACCCTTGTGTGTGTAGTTGTGTGGGTCTTTGATGTAAGGGTAAGGACCTAAGGTGAAGTTATAAACCTAGGTTCCTAAAACTAGAGTTAGACCATATTTACTTAAAGTATTTAAATTTTGGTTAGAATTCATGTTTTAAGCCCTTAGGTAGTTTATTGTATTATGTTGACCCTCTCCCACATCCTTGGGGTCGGTGAACTTAACATTCTCCAAAATTAGGAACTTTCCTTCATGATTGCCAAAAGTTGTCTTTTTGCAAAGTGGCATGAGCAACTTTTGCAAAATCTTTCTCAAAAATGAACAACTCTTTTGTAACCAGCCTCACCCACTTTCTGAAGCTTCTAAAATTCTTGGAGGATGCTATTAGGTGAGAGGATGCCTTCCGTGAAGACCAGAATACTGTGTGTATGAAGTTTGATGTTTGAGAAAGGAAATAGAAGAGTGTTTTGAGCCATTTTTGCATGGTATGGCCTGGTATAGATTCATTTTGAAGAAAGAGTTGCAGAATTTTGTAATTCCTTGAGTCTACTAACCTTTCTGATTGATTTGACGTGTTTTTTTTAAGTTAGTGAAAAGTTATAGATTTTTCTTGGTTGTTGTCTGAGAAACCAAGGCTCTACTAGACCAGTTTCAAAGATGTGATCCTAACAAGAGCTTTATCTAGTGGATCTCATTGGCCACTTGGAAAATTCTAGTTAGGATCATGGTCTTTAGGAATCCAGAAGCTCAGGTTCTCACTCTTAGTCCTATTTTTAAGATCAAGACCTAGGCTAATTATCCCTATGTAATTAGCCTAGTCTGTCGGTACAGTCACATGCAGGAGATATATGAGGGTTGTGGGATCAAAAAAAGAGTGATTCTAGAATAGTTTGGGGTAGGGGAATCCATCCAAAGCTCTACATTTCATCCATGAACCCACCTTCTATCACTTTCTTAACAAACCAAGCCTAACCCACCTAATTACGTCTGTGTATTTTGTGAGAGCTTGGGGGTGCAAGAGTGGAGTGAGGTTCTTATGCTTTGGGGGGTTTACAAAATCCATAAAGGGTCTCTAGAAACCCAATCAGATCCTCTAGATCCCACTATCACAAGAATTTAAGTCCCAAAAACCCACTGGTTAGGACTACAAGGAATCCTAGGCTATTTGGGGTTTGACTAACTTTGGGTCTTTAAGACCAAATTTAGTGTTGGATTCCTGGTCCCTAGGGTCTATTAAGAGTCTTCAATCTCTTAGGATAGAGTTTTAAATATAGTGGGGAAGTTTTACACCTTATTGTATAGTTTAGGGAAAGTGTCCCTAAAGGAGAAAATTGCTTTATTCCATAGCTTGATTTGGAGAACCAAGAGAGAACAAGGGAAGCCTATTGACCCCTTGGAAAATTTAGGAGGCGTCCTAGGAAGACTTGTGTGGAGTGAGATTGATCAAATTTGAAGTTTGAAGAAGCATCAAAGAGTTAGGACCCATTAAGGTCTTCTAGCAGTGCACCCTACATCAATAAGGATCCCTAGGACCCCCTATGACCCCCTATGACCCAAATGAATACATCTTAGGGGTCTTAAGGGGTCATAAGGGGTTATATAATACATTAGTGTGTCTTGTGACCCCTTATGACCCCTTAAGACCCCTAAGAATACATCTTGGTGGTCATAAGGGATCCTAATAGGTCTTAAGGGGTCCTACGACCCCTTCGAACCCATATGAATACATTGTAGGAGTCATAAGGGGTCTTAAGTGTTCGTACGACCCCTTATGACCCCTTAAAACCACTAATAATATATGTTAGGGGTCATAAGGGTTCCTATGACATATTAATGTGACCTAGGACCCCTTAGGACCCTTAATAATACATCTTGGGTGTTGTTAGGGGTCATAAGGGGTCTTAAGTGTTGGAAGATTGTTGAGCATGTCAAAGATTGATGTGTGCTGACATTAATGTTTTTTCATTGATGCCAAAATACTATTTCTATTGAAGAAAGTGTGATCAATTTAGATGATTTGAGTTGTTTAGGTGATAGGTTGAAGACCTTGTGCTACGATTATGTGAGGTGTTTTTGTCATGTCTATAGTTTCTCTACAAAGGTTCGCTGGTTGGTTGATTAAGCTATGATTGGTCTATCAAGATGTTTCTATTTTTGTATTCTTATTGTTTTGGTTATGATAAAGGTTGAGTTTTTTATTAAGTATGGATCGGTTTGGTTATTTCATTGGATGCAAAGTTGGTGGATGTTTTGGGACTTAATGTTGTTTCCTCAGCTGGTGTTGTTCATGATTCAGATTTTGGCAAGCTATCTTTTTTATGTGAAAGAGTTTAGTATTTAGTGTTCATGATGAATAGTACACATATGAGTCTATATTTCAAGGTTGAGATGTTATGGATGTTTGAAAGGTTATTCATGCTTCTTGATAGTGTTCTTAGATTTTTTTATGGTCATTTTGATGATTCTTGGTGATCACATTTGGTTATTTACTGAGCATGATTGGTGTTTCTTCATTTAGGTCTTAGTCAACTTGGTGAAGTAATGTGTTGCAATCTTTGATACAAATTTGGAAAAGCCATTGTGTGCTTATGGATGATGTTTTGGGTCCTATCTAAGTCCTAACCAACTTGATTTGGATTGCATTGGTGTTTGACCCTATTATTCATATCATTTATTTGTATAGGTCTTGGTTGGCCTTATTTTTTATTATTCATTTGTAATATGTATTAATGGGCAATCATTTGTGACTGTGATGTGTATGGGAGCTAGAGAAGAGAGATATGTTTGTATTCTATAGTTGAGGTAGAAATTATACTTCATTGGAGCTATATTGGAATCGTAGTTGTTGTAAGTTTGTTCAGTTGTATTGGATAGTTTGTCCACCCTTTGTAACTATTATTAGTGATTGATCGGTGAACCTCACGGAGGGCCAGATCATTGTATTATGAGAAATTTGCTCTAGGTAGTGGGGCTGTGGATGTAAGTGAATTCTTTTTTGTTCTTATTTTCTCTTAATTGGGAAGTTCTTTTAATAGAGTACATCTATCTTGTGGGTTTGACTCCCACCAGATTTTTCCCTTAACCAAGTTTCCTCATGAATAAATATTGTGTTTTGGATCTTGTATTCTTCTTTATCTTTTAGATGTCTAAGTGATTCAATTATTAATGTTTTAATTTCTATGAGTAGAACAGATTCACCCCCCTCTCAATGTGCTTGCCTTCTTTTGGTCTAACAATTGGTATCAGAGCCTAGTCCTTTTGAAGAATCTTGATCGCTTGAAGGAGATCTAATATGGAAAGCATTAGGAAAGACAATCCAAAGTTTGATGGAACCAACTACCTGATATGGAAGGATTGGATGAATAATTATCTGATATGCATGGGAGATAGATATTGGGAGATCATAGAGAAATATTATTCCATTCCTCTTTAGTATTTCCATATTTTAGTATCTTTATTTATTCATCTTCTTTCCCAATTTTAAGTATAAAAGGAATAGAAGCCCCCTTTGATGTGAATTTGGTATTAGCATCACTTAATCCATTCTTGTGGTGTTGATTTAATTTGACTTGAGGAGGCTTTGTATTCTAATGTACACCTTGTGAAATTGGGGAAATCTTAGATCCTAATAGGTGATCCCCATTTTCCACTGTACAAGTACCATAACAAGTGTTATTGTAACAATGACCTAAGTTGTCACACCAAATGTCATCAATAATATCTAAATGAAAATTCACTTCATGTGAGTCACCTTATCACCTGATACAATTTGTTCTTGTATTCATTAGAACATCAATGAATTATGAATTATGTGTATGATAAGATCTTAATGGCCCATTAATGAAACCATTGATAAGTACATCAAGTCTCTTATCAAATACATAATGAATAGAGAATTTAAATCTTATTTAATTAAGATTCAAACTCTATCAACTAATAAGATTTCAAAATAATAACATAACCACACAAATTGAATACGACACAATATGTATGTATATTTAATTCACTCTCAAAGTGATGAACCAGTGACACCCTGTGAATGAACGTCGGGTATACTAATATGAACAAGCACTGTCATATATATGATCACTAAAACCAAATCATTCCATGTGTTATGGATGTATTCCCAAAATAATCAAAATAAGTCAAAGCATATCAATGGAAAGTATGAAAATACCATACAAACTAGAAAGAAGAATATTGAATACCTTTACAATCAATATGGTGTTTTTGTGCATCTTTGACATCAAGGGCATAAAATGAGGGACAATAAGATATCCCCTAAAATAAGTTCAATGTGATGACTTATATCTCTTATGAGAGGCAAAGAGCTAGGAATGTCTTCAGTGTAGTCTGACATGGTTTCTACAGATCTGAAGTTGCATCCTCTACTAGCCTTCAAGGTGAGTTCTTCATCATCCTCTTTCTTCCATAAAACTCTCTTTGATACACTAGATATGATATCTTGATGTTTATCATTGCATAGGTACTTTCTTTACTTTATTGTGCACATATAATACATTCCTATACTATCATTTATACACACATGGAAAGAGATCCTAAAATAACCACATCCCTCAAGACTAAATCATGCATCAAAATCCTTACATCCACTTAGGTTGTGCTGATAAGATCTAGTCCAAAAGGGATCACACTTTTAGGGTCCCTTTCCAATGTACATGCGTGACTTGGTGGTTTACCATTTATCATAATTTCACCATATACATTTTGGTAAACTTGACACTTCCATGCTTCATACATTATGATTTGGTAGTTAGATCTTCTTTACATCATAGATTCTCCTTTGCATGCTTTTTTTTTAGACTTTCATTTACATATCAAGATCTACTTTGTTTTTATTACATTGTATGCATTTGGATATAGGTCTATCTTATTTTCTATCTAGATCTTCTTTGTATGCATTGTATTTACATTACATCTTGGCTACATTGTTTCAAATTACATTGCATCTTCCTTTCCTTTCATTCCTTTGTGTATGAGCTTTACCACTTTGAGTCCAACCTATAGTATCCCAAATAGAATATGGCGTAGAATCACGGGTTCCTTTGATCCTAAACCTCCCTTCTTTCCTAGGAATCTTGATGAAACCAAATGCATCTTAATGATACCAATCCTATAATGGAGAAAAACTCATCTCATTTCTCATGATTAGGATGAATCATTAAGATTTCCTACCACACAAATGAAAAAGATTAATCATGAATTTGAAAAGTTAGAACATTGGTTAGCTCAAGAGAATCATAATCATAAAGTTCTTTCCATTATAGAAGGATTAAAGAAACTCATTCATAATAATGAACATGGTGTTAACCTCTTAAGTGGCATTTCCCATCTTATTAATTTAAATGTTAAACCTCTTATGGAATGTGCTCAAGAATCAGGCTATGTTCCTCCTACTACAAGTGTTGAAACTTCTTTTCCTATCTCCACTTCTATTCCTAGTATTTCCAATTATGCTTCACCTATTATCACAAATTCACTCAAACTTCTAACCCCACACATGTGAGTCTCCCCAATCCTAATCTCCCTTCTCTTCCTACGAGTGCTCCATGTATTTCATTACCTTCATCTATGCCTTCTTATATAATAGTGTTCCTTTTCATATCCCAATATTACTTCAAACAATCATCCTACCATGCTTCATGCTTCTTCCAAAATTTCATCCATTTCCCACAATATTCCTAATATTTGCAATGTTTCCCCTCCTATTATTTCTTTCACCAATTCTATCATTAATAGCTTAGCTCAAACCATGTCTTCTTTGCAACAACAACTTGCTTCTTTGACTTGATCCAAGTTCAAAATTCCCACATGTGATATTTCTAGTCCTTTTTCCATTGATATTATTTGAGCTATTATTCCACAAAGTATTGAGATTCCTCATCTTGAGACTTATAATGTTAAGGGTGATCCTGTGACTCATGTTAAAAATTTTCAAACCTTATGTAGTGATTCCTCTCACGACTATAGGTTCATGAAAAAACATTTTACTATAAATTTTTGAGGTAAAGCTTTGTAATGTTATTGTTCTTTGCCTCCATATTCCATTGATTCCTTGAACAAGCTTGCTAATGCTTTTATTAACCAATTTTAAAACAACATTGGTCCTCAAATTTATTTGACTGATTTGATGCATTCTAAACAAGGTGTTAAAGAAAAAATTAGTTACTTCATTGGTAGATTTAAGAATATGCGTGCTCAAATATCTCATCATGTGCCTGATATTGATATATAATGCATTTTTAGTACTAATTTACAAAAAAGACATTAGAGATAAGATACTCCTTACTAAGTTATCTTCATTTTCATGATTGTGTGTAGTGCTTCATCATTATCTACTTAAAGTGAGACAATTTGAGAGAAACACTCTAATGGATCCTGTTTCAATTGATAAGAGTGATGCCGCATCCAATTTCAAATTTTTTTAGAAGACTAATAACTACATCAAAATCAAAAAATCATCCAAGACAGTTGACGAGAAAATGTCAATAGCATCCAAAGGTGTGTCTCCTTTGTCCTCTATGTTTAGACCTTCTTGTACTTGTAATCCATTTTTTGAATCTTTTCATAATGTTATGTTGAATTTAATGAATTAAAACATGATTACAATTCATCTTATTAAACCAATTGACCCCATCCAAACCACCCTCTCAATTCTTTGATCCAAAATCTTTCTGTATATTCCATCATCAACCTGGTCATGATACTAACAAATTCTATTCCTTGGAAAATGTGGTTCAAGACCTTATTGATTCTAATGCTATATCTATAGATGTTGATGTTAACCATAGAAACAACTCAGTTGCACCTCCTAATCAAAATTTTCAAATATACACTAATCATTTTCCATCTCACTCAACCAATACTATTGAGAAACCTTCTTCTTCCACGCACATTGATCATGATGATAAATTTGACGAATCCACTCATATTTTCAACCAAATTGAACATGTTCCACCTCAACCTAAACTTAAACCTAAAATTCAGTCTCCACCTCAACCTTTCATTACCTTTTATCATGCTAAATCAATTAAGGCACCTGATGGTCCTCTTTACATTGTCACTAGGGTTGTTGGTATTCCTTCCCATGGTACCCTTGTTGATCCCACTTGAATGGTGAATATGATAACTGAAGAGAATATTTTTAGTAAACAATTGCATAAAGATTTCTATGATAAATCTGATGTCTTGATTAAAACTTACAATGGTTTCCGTTATCCTTCTCATGGTTGCATTTCTTTTCCTATGGAAGTTGTAGGTAAAACTTTGGAAACTACTTTCACTATTATTTCAACTTTTTATAAATTTAAAATCAAACTTGGTCTTCCTTGGCTTACCTCCTTGAATTTCATAGCTTCTTCTATTCATAAATGTGATAAATTTCCTCATAATAGAAAGAAAGATCATGACTACATTAACACTAGTCTTTATTAGACTTATGTGCTGCAAGACTCTGTTGACCTTGATTTCTTTTGGCCAAACAATATTCCTCAACTAACTAAAGTTCATCCTGATTATCATTTTTTTTATCATACCAAGCCTTTAAGATTCAAAATATTTTTCAACTTAGAAAACCTAAGGATGATCCTAGTCATGGACTTCTTCCTACACCACCTTTTTCTCCTTATCTGCATCCTCTTCATGTCATCTCTCAACCTAGTGTGGTTCCTTCAGTTATTTATCCTAAACAAGAAAAGGACCTGATGTTGATTGATCCTATCCCAACCCAAATATTAGCAAAACCAAACGTAATCATCATGATCATGATCATCATCACAAAAATCATGCTAGAGCTCATGAATGTTCTTCTCAAAACATTTATTCACCTCATACTTCACTTTCCTTTGACCAACCCATGCTTGAACCAATGGAGGAAGTGAATTTAAACAAAGTTAAAATGAACAAACATGACAATGATATTCATATCTTGGATTCTATTACAATTAATCTTGATGAAGATGATACTCTTGATGATGATGTTCTTTATGCTAAAAATGATATTCATGCTTGTGATACTAATGACATATATGAGACTATTGAAGGATGCTTATCTTTTTCGATCCCTTATGGACATACAATCCTTAAGGATAGATTTTTCTTTGTCGGATCCCTTATTGACATATAATCTTTAAGTACATATCCTAGATGGGTTGACTAGCATGACACACAAACCTTGCTATGAATTTCAATGTCATATTTTGTGGTGATTTATTTGTGTGGTCCATAGTAAGACATACAATATTACTGGGCATGGTGGTCACACTTTTCTTTCTTTGTGTGGTTCACAATAAGATATAAAATCTTAATAGGGCTAATGTAATCTCTCTCTCTCTCTCTCTCTCTCTCTCTCTCTCTCTCTCTCTCTCTCTCTCTCTCTCTCTCTCATTGATGTCTCTCTTATCTTAGTTTTGGATTTTATAAGGAATTAAGTTACTTGGGGTCTTGGTGTTACATTCTCTCCTCAACTTTGGTGAGATCATCTTATGCATTTGATCTACTTTACCATGAACATGAGCTTGTCCCATACTCCTACTAAATTGGGGGTAAATGTATAGGTTTAAGAAAGTTAGCACCCATTAATTGAAATCTCTACGATCTATTGGGCCCCATTTTAGTGGTCTGCTATATTTTGGATGCATTTATGCTTGATTTTACTTATTTTCTCTCCTTTTTTCCCCGAGCCTCTTAATACTTCTTGGATCCCACAAATTCTGCCTCAAAATTCTGTTGGCAAGTTGACTTCCTACGGACGAATGACTTATTTTGTGTTGTCAATCATGGCAACAAATTCATACTAAGTTTCTGTCAAAGATAACTTAGAAGATAAAATGACTAAGTACAGAAAATAGGACAGACAGAGAGATACAAAGATCAACACATTAGCGCATGTGTTAGAGATCACACCAGAACATGCATGCTTAGGTATATACTCTATGGTGTATATACATGCTAGATCCAAATGTGCAGAGTATAAAACATTAGTACAGAAAAGTTACAGATAGATTAGTAGACCTGCAATCCAGGAAACAGAGCATGGAAGCCGACTACAGTTTTGATCAGTGTGTATGATTTTATAATGTAATGGCTAAGTGCCTTTAGTTGTAAGTTTGTAATAATGTAATTAATGTTAAAGTAAAAATGCTTGGGTCGACTTGTTCGAAAGCGTTATGTATTTTTATTTTAGGGCCAACTAATGATTTGTTTTGGGTCACGCCTATTTGGATTTGAAGATATAAGTATGTAATGTAAAGATATGTTACAAGTGTCAATTATTGTGTAAGATGAAGTTATAGAGGGAAAATATAATGAATTTAGAACATGATATATCTATTTGAAGAAGTAAGAGCATCCACGCATACACGGAACTAATCAGACAACAGTGTCACTACAGCAGTTCATTTTTGATATAGTGCATATCAACATTCAGAGGGTTGTAGCCTTCATATTATTTGGCTAGTGAGCCTAGGAAGTGAGTTATACACCCCTAACAGGGTTTTTTAAAAGACTCCTAACAGGGTCCGACCTTTAACTAGGTCATTGTACTCAAATTGTAAAGACTGCTTCTAACAGGGAAAAGGAACTTTAACAGGTTCATTATACCTAGTACAATATTTTGTGGGTACTAATCCCCACCAGAGTTTTCCTCTGATCAAGGTTC
>MU226429.1:1310773-1344504 GCA_018584345.1 Thuja plicata
AGGACATGAACATATGCAATAATGTCTACCAAGGACAACTGGACAAAATTGAGAAGGCAAAGCTAGAAATTAGCAAAATAAGAGTTAGACAAACTCAGTTGAGAAATGCACTTGCGCCTTCACTAGCTATCCTAAATGAGAACATCAAAGAGATAGATGACACAATGTAGACTTATAATCAAGGTCCTTACTTGGATCTAGTGAAAATGGAGAAGTTAACATATGCTTTATGCGCGCACCTCCAAACAGTTGATGCAATGAAAGCATTCTGGTAGAAAGAGATTCAATCTCTTCAAGTTGTGTACCCGGATGTATATATGGAGTAAGTATGAAGACTTATAGTTTTTTTCACACCTTTTTCATTCATGTCAAAGGGGGAGTAGTATAGAATGTGTATATGTAGAGTAGTATATATGTATATATCATTAAGTTATGATATACAGTCATTTTTGAATGAAGTCATTTTGAGTAACTTAGCCACATTCCTTTGTTGCCATAAATGACAAAGGGGGAGATTGTTGGCAAGTTGACTTCCTGAGGAAGCAAGACTTATTTTTTGTTGTCAATCATGGAAACAAATTCATACTAAGTTTCTGTCAAAGATAACTTAGGAGATAAAATGACTAAGTACAGAATACAGAGCAGTCAGACAAATACAGTGATCAGCACATCAGCGCGCGTGTTAGAGATCACACTAGAATATGCGTGCTTAGATATATACTCTATGGTGTATATAAATGCTAAATCCAAAAATGTAGAGTACAGAACATCAGTATGGAAATGTTATAGATAGATTAGTACACTGCAGTCCAGGAAATAGTCCAGAATACAGAGCACAGAAGCCGACTACTATTTTGATTAGCGTATATTATTTTGTGATGCTAAGGCTATGCGGATTTAGTTATAAGTTTTTTATGATGTAATTAATGTTTTTGTAAATACGCTTGAGCCGACTTATTCAGAAGCATTGTATATTTTGTTAAGAGGCCGACTAAGTGTTATGTTTTGGGCCGCACCTATTCATTTGTAAAGATATAAGTATGTAATGTATTGGTATGTTTTTGATTATGGTAAAAACAAGTTTTGAAGGGAGCCTCGAAACCCTTTAACAAAGCAAAGAAAGGAAGGGTACTAAAGCCCAGAGCACAACAGCCTGCCCCAAGGGAGGGAGAAGGCTACAAAGGGACAGAACCCAGATTTAGCAATAAAGAAAGAGAAAGACAAAAAAGACAACTGAAACGCTAGAAGGAAAACAGAGAGAAAGACCGCCAGCACCAAAATCAGAACATAGACTTAAGAAAGCTCTTAGAATACACCAGCTGAGTCTTCATTGTAATCAAATTCTCTCTCAGCTTCTGGAGATCCGGGTCCTCCACCTTCTGCATCTTAGATCTCATACAGGTACCTGGTCCCATTTGCTGGGAAATAATAGAGTGTTCAGCAGTGTCTTTATTACCTTCCAGCCAGTTGCTAAGAGACATCAAATTCTCAAGAGTAGCCCTCATACCAGTATTCACCAGTGTTAACAAATGTTTCAACATTTCTTCATTCCCATTAATTTTATTCTGGATGGAAATCATGGCTAACTCAACAGCTTTTCTGATTTTTTCATCAATTTCAGAGCCATGATCATAAACAGGAATATTGGTATTAAGGGAAAGATCATTTCTGAGAGTAGCCATAGTTTCTTCGATCAAAGAGCTCTTGTTTTCCAGCTTGATGCATCTGTTTTTGAGTTCGACCAGGTCGCTCTGCACCCATTTATCCAAGTTGTAGCTATAGATTGACTTATTTTTTTCTATTTCCAGGGGGGACATAACTATGGTCCTTCTGACCTCAGAGTCCATCCTTCGAATATCTCTTTGAAGAGGCTGAAGTTTACTACCCTGCAAATTTCTATCTCTATCATCTTTCATATTCTCCTTCTCATAACTTAGAGAGTCATGGGACTCAAAGTTTTCCTCTTCCAGGACTTTAAAACTATTGTCCCCTAATTTTTCCACATTACTGTCTGTTCAATTAATATCAGTTTCTTTATTATTATCAATCTCTATCCCTTTCATCTCATTACCTTCTGTATTATCATTCTTCAAAATAGTGTAGAGTTTTTCCCCTGTTTTAAGAATGTCACAACTTTCCTCTGGGTTTCCCTTGACATTTGTGATTTCAGGGTCCACCGTCTCCATAACCATAGGGGTCTAGGTAGAGGGAGACAACTCAACACTAGGATCCAACTGGCATTTCTAGGCATCTTCAATTTCTGACTCCTGAGGGATGTGCTTCTCACCATCAGACTCCTCGATAAGAGGGCTAGCAGGGATGTCCAGAACAATCTTATATGCGCCAGCGACACCATAAGGATGCTTAACATTCTTCAGCTCAACTGGAGGATTAGAAGGATCCAGGTCAGAGGAAAGAGAGGCTTTCTTGGATTTAGAAGACTTAGAAAGAGACCCCACAGACTTCCTCTTTCTAATCTGGGCAGGAATAAAGTCGGGAATATGTTCTCTGGCATAATCTGCAATAAGGAGGATACGACCGACATGGAGGATAGGGGCATTCTTCATTCTAAAGTCAAAAATTCTCTTATTAAGAGACCATAGAAGGAAGAAGGGGAAGGAGATACGAATCTCATGTCTAAAATGATTGACTAGGGCAAAGTGGTAATTATAGACCCTAGAGAATCTACCCTCCAAAGTAAAGTATTCCATAATAGCTTTAATAACAGAAGCCCAGACTTTATCAATATTCTCAAGAGAAGTCAATTATTGTGTAATAAGAAGTTATAGAGGGATAGTATAATAAAGTCAGAAGATGATATATCTCTTTGAAGAAGTAAGAGCATCCACGCATACATGGAACTGATTAGACAACATTGTCACTACAACGGTTCATTTTTGATATAGTGCATATCAACATTCAGAGGATATAGCCTTCATCTCATTGGATAGTGAGTCCTTGGATAGTGAGTCCACCACCCCTAACAGGGTTATTGTAAAAGACTCTTAACAGGGTCAGACCCTTAACCAGGTCATTATACTCAATTTGTAAAGACTACTTCTAACAGGGCAAAGTAACTTTAATAGGTTCATTATACCTAGTACAATATTTTGTGGGTACTAATCCCCACTGGAGTTTTCCTCTGATCAAGGTTCTCCATAATCAAATCATGTGTTATGTGTTCTTGTGTTAAGATTCTTGAATGCATATTTGTTTTATGTTTAATTGGCTGAAATATAAATAGTTGATAAACACTGATTCACCCCCCCCTCTCAGTGTTTCTAACCAAAATAACAAGCAATAAAGGAGGTAAACAAATGAATTCAAACCAACAATGCTCGAGGATTCTATTGTCTCTCTCTACTCCTTCTGAAATGTTTTTTTTGATGCTCAGTATTGGTGTGGACAGTGTCTATGACTTGGGAGCGTCGAGAATATGAATTTCAAATATGCTTTGATTGCAAGATGGCTTGATGCTTGAACCAATCTGATAGAGTAATGGTGCATGTGAGCTTGAAATCCTAGATCCTTCAAATGGTTATGAAGGGTTTGTTATATAAGAATTGAGAATGATACGAACAGTTAATCAACCCCAGAGATAGGAGGATGAATGGTTGAGATCAAAGAGAACTACAGAAGCCATCAGTAAGCTCCACCTCTTCAACTGAGAGAGAGGAGATACAATTTGGTTAAGTGAAGAGCTAATTTTGAGTTACCTTTAGAACTAAAGAGGTGGGTGGAGAAACCCATGTGAACTGAAGAGATGGGTGGAGTAACCCATGTGATCTGATGAAGAGTTATCTCTTTGAACATAATTGAATATTTAATTCATTTTTGTAATTAAGTTTTTCAACATGTGAGATAATTGAAATCTTTTTTATTTAGAATATCTTTATTTGAATGAAATTAAATTAATTTAATTGGAAGAATTAATTAACAAGTTCAAATATTTAAATTTAAACTTCAGGAAATTGTCTTTAATTAATTAATTAATGGAAATTAATCAATTAAGGTTAATTAATTAAATAAAATTAATTATTTAATTAATTTTGGAGATTTGATTACATGACTTTGGAAGTGAATTTAGAAGGAAATAGATGATTAATTAATGATTAAACAACCATTAATTAATAGACAAAAATTAGTGTTTTTAATGTAAACTCGCAAGTTCATCCATTTTTGGGTGTCTACATTTCCCCCTCTTTGATACAATGTCACTCATCACGTTGTGTCAAAGAATTTTCAGATTTGATCTTGCCCCAGCATGCCCCAGTGACAACAGGTGGGCTATATGCCCCATCAACAAATTAAGCATAGAAAATGCGTTAGATGAGCATTAATTTGTTGAAAATATGAATCACTATATGATGATGATGAATGCATTCCTATGTTAGTTATGATGATATTGATGATGGATGCATTGATTATATGATCTACTATGCACATGTTTTGGATTTTTCTTATGCAATAAATGAATGTAATCTACTATGCACAAAATATGTGAGTAATGCATGTGTTAGTTAGAAAAAAGTTAGTGAAAATTTTGTTCTTTAGAACTGATCAATGGATATGAAATTAGAGAAAGGATGGTTTACAATTGGTAGATATGAATTGATAGAATGGATGTGTGCCCCAAGTCACTATTGCATTGATAGATACACTCCCAAGTTTTGCTTACACAAATACTTATCTAGGACTTTACTTGTCCTAGTATTCTCTAGATCCTAAAATCACTTCTAGGACCTCACAAGTATTTTCTCAACTATCCTAAGACTTCACTAACTCAACCCTATGAGTTTTTCTCCTTGTGCTTCTCCTTGAGGGGTAACTATTATTAAGTTTTCTTCAACTCTTCACTGCTCCTTGGATGACTCCAGGTGCAAATTCACCATAAAATATACACAAGTGCTGAAAGGGGTGTAGCCATCAGTGAAAAAACTATTTGAATTCCATATGACTCCATTATAATGGGCCATCAAGGATTTCCCAATCGAGTTCAAGATTGACTAGGATTTTGGCCTAATAGGCCTAATTGGTCTACTGGCCCTAAACAGGGTGTTTTTCCCAATTTACTCTCAAAACTTCCAAACAACCCTAAAAATAATTTGAAATTCAAATACCCTTTATCAAGACCTTTAGTATTTTTGTGGTCTTAGGTTCCTAAGTCACCCGTATAGTGGAATCTTGAAATATAGGGAAAATAGGACCAATTGGGATTAAATTATTCAGTCCTTTGATTTCTATCTAGAAATATACCTAAATTGATTGGTAAATTCCTAATCTCACTTTTAGGTGTCTATAGGACCACTAACTCTTTTAAACCACACTTGGTTCTAAGCTTTTACTCCTTCCCATACAATTGCACATCTATTTCACTTTGTCATGCACCTAGCGGGGCACACTAGTCTCGCCTAGGGTATGATGCTAAAAATAGAAATCTTGCTCTTATGAGATCCTCCTTTCACAAAAAACAACATATAGTAGCTTCCCTACCATATTCCTTTGGGTTGTGATGATTTTCACAGTAGAGAACTATGGGGGAGCCATTCTACCAAAAATAATCTAAACTACACCAAAAACTACTCTATTTGAAAACAAAATTGAAAATCTAACCTAATGAAATCAAAACCACTACACTACTAAATATAAATTGCTTAGAAGTATCTCTACTACATAGAACCAATACTAAATTTCATACTTCAGTCCATACAATAACTTATACACTCAATGCAAGTCGACTGTCACTGTAAATCAAAACTTTAAGCTTTCATTCCCTTTCAAAATCAAATTCCTTCCCTCTATGCCTTGGGAAATGGGATCCTTTTTGTCTTAATATGCCATACCCATGATTCTAGGCCATTATGGAAACCACCCATTTTGTTACCTCGAAAGGAGTTAAATTCTAAAAATGTTGTCAAGCAACATTGTGACAAATTTACATCTTTTTGCATAATTATTTCTAAGGGTCTCTAATCGACCTATAATGGTGTAGAAACATCTTAGGAACCATTTTAGGCATAATTTTAACCCTTCCCATTCCTTAAAGGCTTTTAGAAATATTTAAACCCATTTTCCCATCTTAGGCCTAATCTAGCACTATCAACTAGAAAAGCATTAAACATCTAGGTTGGATTGAGCCTAGTCTATTCCACCTAGGAACACACACGAAAGACCTTCTAAGGTTAAATTAAAAACTACTGACTTGGCTAAGGTCCGTACAAGCCAAAATTGTAACTAGTCTTAGGGATTTTCCTAGGTGCTCCTGCACCATCCTCCCCAAATCAAAAGACTTCAATCCACCCTTAGATTCAGTAAGTTGGAATCCACTCCAAACTTCTTGAATTTAGTCTCCTTGATTCAAGTGGCCTCTACATCTTCTTTTCCATTTCATTTAATGAAATGCTCATAATAAGTTCTTTGTCTGGTCTTCTTGTAGGCCCTGGAGTCAAGTATCTTCTCTGCCTTCTTAAGTAGTGTAGGGGTCAAGTTCAAGTCTTCTACCTCCTTTATGACCTCTGTAAGGCTCTGGTCTAGATCTGGAGTAGGACCCTTATAAAGGATCAGATCTACAACATTGAAGATTGCAGATAATCCAATGTCCTCAGGGAGCTCAACCTTGTATGCATTATTTTCATATTTGGCCAAAATAGTACATGGCCCTAATCTGCTCATCTACAACTTATGTGGTACTCCCTTGTGTAGTCTATCTTTTTTCAAATGGACCATAACCAGATCTCCCACTTGGAAATAAGCTTCCTTTTTCCTTGCATCAACTCTATGATTTATCTTTTCTAGATTCTCAAACAGAGTCTTCCTCACTGTTTAATGCACCTCTTTCATGGAGTGTGAAAAGTATTTAGCATAACCACTACCATTGGCTCCATCCTTTAGTTCTCTGAGCTCAAATATGCCTCTAGGGTGTATTCCATAAACTATTTCAAAAGGACTCTTTCCAGTAGTCCTGTTCATAGTATCATTATAGGTGTACTATGCCTATCCTAGGAGTTGATCCCAAGTTTGACCATACTCCTTTGTAAGACACCTCAATATGTTTCCAAGGTTCCTATTGACCACCTATATTTGGCCATCTATATGAGGATGATATGCAAACCCAAAACATAGGTTAGCTCCCAAATTATGCCACAAATTTTTCAAAAAGTGACTCATAAACTTAGTATCTCTATCAGAGACTATACTCAATGGAAATCCATGTATCCTCACCACTTCCTTGAAGAATAAATGTGCTATGTGGAAAGCATCATGCACTATCTTGCATGGGAAATTTTTTTCCATTTACTGAATCTATCTATAATAACATAGATGCTATCCATTCCCTGTTTGGTCTTTGGCAATCCCACAACAAAATCCATTCTCAAGCATTCCCATGGTCTACTAGGAATGGGAAGAGGTTGGTAAAGGCCTGCATTGGAAGATGTACCATTTTATTTCTGACATACAACACAACTTTCTACATACTTCCTAATGTCCAAATTCATTTTAGGCCAATAGTAAAACCTCTACACTAACTCTTGGGTCTTATTTACACCAAAATGCCCACTAAGTGCACCATTATTTTTCTCTTAGATTATATTTTCCCTAATTCACCCTCTAGGAACACACAACTAAATTCCTTTAAACAATAGATCACTTTTCAAAGTATATCCAAAGAATTCACTATGAAAATGATTCTTGTACTCTTGACATACCTTATAGATGTCTGCAAAGTATTCATCTTCTGCATATAGGTCTTTGAAACTCTCAATACCCATGCTCTGCAGGTGTATCTCTTGTACTGTCAGGGCCTTTCTATTTAAATCATCTGCTACCTTAATATGTAGTCCCCTCTTGTGCTTAACATTGAAAGTATAGGCCTTCCGATACTCTACCCACTTCGTATGTTTATGAATGAGCTTGTCTTGTGAATTTGGGAAACTAAGTGTCTGGTTGTCTAAATAGACTAAAAATTATTTTGGAAGCAAGTAGTGCCTCCATTTCCCTAGTTCTTGGACTAGAGAATACATATATAGGTCATAAGAAGAGTACTTCTTCTTAGCATCACTTATCTTCTCACTATGAAAATCCATTGTTCTTCCCTCTTGGCTCAATATTACAGCAATAGTCACATTGCTGGCATCACATTCAACTGTGAATAACCTCTCAAAAATTGGTAGTGTTAGGATTGGTTGAGTGGAAATCTTCTTCTTCAACAATTCAAATCCATTCTTAGCTTGTTTATTCCAAAAAAAAATTGTTTTCATCACTCCTTTGATAGTATCTAACATAGGGGAACAAATAGCACTGAATTGCTTAATAAACTTCCTATAGTATTGGGTTGAACCATGAAAACTTCTCACCTCTATTGCAGTCCTTGGAGTAGGCTAGTTAAGAATGGATTCCACCTTTCTTGGATCCATTTTGAGATTTCCTTGAGACAATACAAACCCAAGGTACACTAGCTCATGCTTCATGAATTCACACTTTTTAAAGTTTATCATCAGCTCCTCTTCATGCAAATTCTTGAAAAAAATATGCAGATGTCTGAGATGCTCCTCTTTGGTCTTACTATAGATTAGTATATCATCTAAATATACTACCACAAATTTTCCAATGTAGTCTTTTAGGACTTCATTCATGAGCCTCATGAATGTAGATGGGGCATTAGATAGCCCAAATGGAATTACAAGCCATTCATACAAACCTTTTGTTGTTTTGAAGGTTGTCCTCCATTCATCTCCCTCATTGACTCTAATTTGGTGGCATCCACTCTTTAAGTCAATCTTAGTGAAATTTTTTGCTTCTCCTAGATATTCCATTAGGTCCTCTATCCTAGGCATAGGGAACCTATACCTAATGGTTATCTTGTTTATTTCTCTTGAATCAGTAAAGAGCTTCCAAGTTCCTCCCTTTTTGAGTGCTAAGACAGTGGGGACAGCACAAGGACTAATTTTTTTTTCCTAATAAGACTTTGGATTAGGATTTCTTGGATTTGCTTAGCTATTTCCTTATTTTGTTGATGATTCATCTTATAGTCTTTCTTATTAGGAAGGGTAGCTCCTAGAATAAATTCAAATTGGTGACTAAAAAATCTCTTAGGGGGTAGGGTTGATGGTTTTCCATCACTTACAATGCCTTCATACCTCTATAACATCTCCTGCACTTCCTTAGAAAACTTTGTATTCTTGATTGTCTTATCTGCACTTTCTTCCTTTTTCTTCAACACAAGTGCAAATCCTACTCCCTCTCCTTCCTCTAAGGTTTCTATGAACTCCTTCTCACTGACCATAAGAATATTGGGGCTTGTAGAATTCATTTCTCCATCCTCTAACAGTGACTATATCTTGTAAGTCACATTGTCTTTCTTGAAAGAATAAGAATTCTTTGCTCCATCATGCATGGCGTATCTGTCAAATTTCCATGACCTACCAAGGAGCAGGTGACATGCATCCATAGGTCAGATGTCACACAACACCTTGTCTTTGTATCTCCCAATTGAAAATTCCACCCAAGCTAGTTCATTAACAAGGACATGTTGTCCTTTGTTCAACCAAGCGACCTTGTATTGGTTGGTATGAGGTATTCTCTTCATCTTCAGTTTGGTGACTACCTCCTCTGACACTATGTTTTCAGTAGATACCGAGTCTATGATGACTCTACAAACTTTTCCCATCATCTTGCATTTCACTCTAAATAGTGACCTTCTTTGACTGGCTCCTTGATTAATGTCCTTCTCATCATCAAGTTCTCTCCTTCTTCTGACTCTAGGGGTACCTTAGAGTGTTTAATTCCACCACTAGATTCCTCTTGGACATAGTTTACCCTCTTTTCACTTCCATGAGAAGTAGAACCTTTGTCTAGACACCTATATGTAGGGTGTCCCATTTGGTTACAGTGGTAACACTTCATAGTTTCAAAGTAAGAACCTCTACCTTGACCACTATTTCTTCCTCTCTCATTGCTATTAGAGTTCCTTTCTCTATTGAAGCTTCCTCTGCTTTAAATCCCTTCTTGTTTCTTAGTAATTTTGGTCTCTCCTTGAGCCTTTGTCTCAGAAATTCTACCACCATATCCACCTCTCTTTTGTCTATTGTCTCTTCCTTTTCCTCTACCTATGGTGGTGCTTGAATCTTTTTTCTTTCTTAGCTTCTCTTCTACTTTTACTACAATTTGGTTGCACTTCTGAACAGTATCAGGAGTCAAGAGACTCATCTCATCTTGAATAGTCCACTTGAGACCATCAAGGTGTCTAGCTACCTTCACCTTCTCATCTTCTACAACTCGATACCTCATGCATAGACATACTCTTTAGTATAAGAGTTCACATCCAAATCTTTTTGTCTTAGACTTTGTCTCCTTTTATGCAACTGAATCTCATAATCTTCAGGGATATATGCATCTCTGATTTTTGTTATCATAGCCTTCCATGTGGAAATTGGATTCTTTCATTCTTTCTCTCTCTCATCTTGGATAAAATTCTACAGGGTGAGCGCTAAAGCTCTAAGTCTTGCCTTAGATATCTTTACTTTTTGAGCTTCTGTTATGCCATCACACTCAAAGTTATTCTATCTAATCAAGGACTATCTCTGGTTCCATCTTTCCACTAAATATAGGAACTCCTTCCAATGTTTTACCACTCAAAGCCTTTAGTTCCTTCAAGAATGGTTCTTTAGTGAGGACAGGGTCAACTTCAAGGACCTCATCATCTAATGCAATCTCCTTACTTTTCCCTTCAACCTTATCCTTCACTTACTCAGTCTTTTCTTCCACTTGGTCCACTTTGTGTTCCAATTGTACCAATCTCTCTTTGAGAAATCTATTGTCTTCTTCTTGCTCATCCACCTTCTTTTACAACTCTAAATTTGTCACTTTTTAACTCTCCCACTAACTCTGCTGGTTGGAACATTCACAACAAGCCAAATTTGATTGGCTCTGATACCAATATGATAGATACATACACTCCCAAGGTGTGCTTGCATAAAAACTTATCTAGGAATTTTGTCCTTGTCTTCTCTAGATCCTAAACTCACTTCTAGGACCTCATAAGTCTTTTCTCAACTAGCCTAAGACTTCACTAACTCAACTCTATGAGTTGGTCTCCTTGTGATTCACCTTGAGGGGTAACTATCATTAAGTGTTCTTCAACTCTTCACTCCTCCTTGGATGAATCCAAGTGAAAATTCACCATAACATCTTCACAAGTGTTGCAAGGGGTGTATCCATCAATGAAACAACTATTTTAATTCCATATTTCTCCATTAGAATTGACCATCAAGGTTTTCCCAATCGAGTTCAAGATTGACTAGGCTTTTGGCCTAATAGGCCTAATTGGTCTACTAGCCCTAAACAAGGTATTTTTCCCAATTTAATCTCAAAAATTCCAAACAACCATAAAAAATAATTTGACATTCAGATACCCTTTATCAAGACCTTTAGGATTTTGGTCGTCTTAGGTTCCTAAGTCATCCATACAGTGGAATCCTGAAATGTAGGGCAAATAGGGCTAATTGGGCTTAAATTGTGTAGCCCTCTGATTTCTACTTATAAATCTACCTAAATGGATTGGAAAATGCCTAATCTCACTTGTAGGTGTCTGTATGACCACTACCTCTCTAAAATGACACTTGGTTCTAAGATTTTACTCCTTCCCCTACAATTGCACATCTATTTCATTTTGTCATGCACCTAACTTGGCACATTGATCTCGCCTTGGAAATGATGCTAAAAATAGAAATATTTCTCTTCTGAGCTCCTCCTTCCACAAAAACAACCTCCAGTGTCTTCCCTACCATGTTCCTCTGGGCTTTGATGATTTTCACGGTGGAGAACTATGGGGGAGACATTCTACCAAAAATAGTCTAAACTATAGCAACAACTATGCTATTTGCAAAACAATTTGAAAAGATAACCTAATGAACTTAAAACCACTACACTAATAAATAGAATTATTAGAAGTATCTATACTACACATAACCAACACTAAATTTTAGACTTCAATCCATACAATACCTCATACACTGAATGCAAGTCGACTGTCACTGCAAATCAAACCTCTGAGCTTTCATTCCCTTTCAAAACTGCATTCCTTCTCTCTATGCCTCAGGAAATGGGATCATTTTTTTCTTAATATTCCATACCCATGATTACAGTCCATTATGGAAACCACCCATGTTTTTACCTTGAAAGGAATCAAATTCTAAAATTTTTGTCAAGCAACATTGTGACAACTTTACATCTTTTTGCATAATTATTGTTAAGGGTCTCTAATTGACCTAGAATGGTGTAGAAACATATTAGGAACCATTTTAGGAATAATTATAACCCTTCCAATGACTTAAAGGATTTTAGACATATTTAAACCCATTTTCCCATCTTAGGCCTAATCTAGCACTATCAACTAGAAAAGCATTAAACACCTAGGTTGGATTGAGCCTAGTTTAGTCCACCTAGGAACACACAAGCAAGACCTTCTAAGGTAAAATTAAACACTACTGACTTGGCTAAGGTCAGTACAAGACAAAATTGCAACTAGTCTTATGGATTTTCCTAGGTTCTCCTATACCATGTGTTTCTAATTTTTTTCATCATTTCATCTTTCTATGAAATTCCAAAGAGTATCTAATGTACCTATATATTTGTCATCTAGATACTGCTATGATCTCTTGGTAACCGAAAGGAGTAGAGAGATTTAAATAGAAAGAGAACAATGTGCACCAAGGTATTGACCATCTGGGTTCAGCTATGTTCCCTCATTTAAAAAGAAAGAGATCCAAATGCACCCAAATATTGACCATGTGGATACCACTATGATCTTTGATTTGAAAGAAAGAGATCCAAAAGCACCTAGATATTGACCATTTGAATACCACTTTTCTCATTGACCATCCAAAAAATAGAAAAAAAACCAAGATATAATTCCAATGCACCCAGATCTCAAACCATCTAGATACCGCTACGAACTCTTGATTTTGAAAAGAAAGAAAGAAAAAAAACCAAGATAGAAATCCAATGCACGCATATCTCAGACCATCTAGATACCACTATGATTCTATTAGTATAAAAAAAGTAGATAAAAAAGAAGGAATGTCCAATTATTTCATAGGGTTAAGCTTAGATTGTTGAACTGCATGGCTACCAGATAAGAGACAACACCTACCGTATTTATCCTAAATCATCATGGCCCCAAAATCAAAATGAAACATTCAACAAACAACAATCAAAAAAAATAAGTCAGATCCATCATAGCTACTCTTGTCACATGGTGGATCTTGGAGTAGCGTAAGAACATAACCATGAAATATAGACTGACATCTTACTTATGACTGACCTAGAAAACATTTTGATTATTCCTCGATTCAATTTGATCTTTTGATTGGCTTGGTTCTCTTGATATGATTGATTGGCTTGATTGTCTTGATTGTGTCTGGTTTCAGTAATAGATGACTTATATAGGACTAATTTTTCTATTTTGAAGCATATCCATCACTATATAAGATGATTGATTGATTGGATTTGATCATTTTGGATAGCTGATCAAGCTGTGCCAAATGGGCCTGTGCTGATTTGCAAAATTCATTATTTTGACATTGATTGATTGACTTGGTTGCCAGTTTTGCTTGCTGATAGATTTGATAGCTGATGAAGCTATGTCATATGGGCTTAGTACAGATTCAAAAATCTCATGGTGTTGACATTGATTGACTTGGCATTATTTCCCTTTTCTTTTTTTGATAACTGAGTTGGTTTTATTGCTTGAGATTTTGCAAATTTTGTGATTGTTTTTTATGAAGATTGATTTTTTTAGGACATTTTTTTATCTTTTTTAGGGTTTGTTTGATGAGTTTTTCAGATTTTTAGGGATTTTTTTAGGACATTTAAAAGTACCCCCTAGTCTGGTGGACCAATACTAACCATGGATAAGTGTTGGTGCTCAGAGGGGATTGTGCTTCTGGTAATAGCTTGGGTAGCCGGTCTTACATGTGAAGTGCTTAAGCTTCATTCTTCGTCATTGATGGTGAAGCTGGATTTGAACACTTGGCACCTATTTTCTAGGTTTTAACAAAGGTACCTACTCAATATCACCTTCCAGGTTTTCACTGATTTTCTCTTGACTTTTTGCTTTTTTGATTTTTTTGTTGTCGCCAAGGTGCCTGTTTGCCAGGTTTTCACCAAGGTAACCTTTTGTATTTTTTGATTTTTTGTATTGTATGGATATGTAGATAGGTGCCTTAACCATTATGACCTCAAGAATAGAACCTCTTGAGGTGCATGTTGTTTATGTATCCTAGGAGGTGATCTCCTTCTGGTGTTTCCAGTTGGTATGCATCACTATTGCTAGACGTGAAAATGACATAAGGTCCTAACCATTTAGGCTCAAAATTTCTTGGTTTCACTCTCTCTACTTGGTTCTTTTGATTTTCCATAAGGACGAGGTCTCCTACCTCAAAGGTTCATGGCCTTACCTTCTTGTGATAGTTCCTTCTAAGGCAATTCTAATAGCCTTGTAAGTGGTTGAATGCATTTTGTCTTCCTTTGTCTAATAGTTCCAGTTCGCTAAGCCTTGCTACTCTGTAGTCTTCATCTGAAATGAGGTTCTTCAATCATATTCTGAGGGATGGGATTTTCATTTCAAGGGGTAAGACCACCTTTGATCCATATACTAGTGAGAAAGGAGTTGTTCATGTAGGTGTTCTCACACTAGTTATATATGCCCATAATGCGAGACTAACCTGTAAGTGTCAATCTTGCCCTGATTCATTAACTATTTCCTTCAAGATTTTCAAGATGGTCTTTTTGTTACTTCATCTTGACCATTCCCTTTTAGATAATAGAATGATGAGAAATATTGTCTGATTTGGAACTATTCACAAAGATCTTCAACATCTTTGTTTTGGAAAGGTGTACCATGATCTGTCAGGATGGTTTGAGGATTCCATACCAACTTATGATTTTATTGAGTATGAACATTGAGATCTTCTTTCCAATGATGTAGGTGAGAGGAATTACTTCCACCCATTTAGTGAAGTAAACTATTGTTGTTATGATGTACTTATGGCCATCAGATAAGGATGGTGTAATCTTGCCCACTAGGTCAAATCCCCACATAGAAAACAAACATGGTGAAGTGATAGTATTTAGTTCTTGGGATGGTGCATAGATGAGGTCTCCATGAATTTGACATTTTCTACACCTTTGTACATACTTGTTTACATCTATCTCTACTGTGGGCCATTAGTATCCCACGCGGATGATCTTTTTCTCTAAGCTATTGCCACCTACGTGGGTTCCAAAAAATCCTTCATGTACCTCGTGAAAAGCTCTTTGGGATTCCATGGAAGTGAGACATCATAATAGTGTTCTGTCTAGACTTCTTTTATATAGAGTAGTTATGAGAAGGGTGTACTTAGAGGCTTGGAGGATAAGGGTCTTCTTTTGGTTGCTAGACAAGTCAAGAGGTAAGACACTATTTTGAAGTTAATTTTACACATCATGGTACCATGGGTTTTAGGACCAACAAGGACACACACTGATTCTATGATTGGTGCTTGATGTGATGATATCATGAGTTGCTCAACCAGAAAATGGAATTTGGTTTCATTGCCTAATGTTTCGATCAAGGATGTTGTGGTAGCCATCACATATGCAGCTTTGTTTTGAGCCCTTGGTACTTTCTTAAATGTGATAAAATGGAACTTAGCGCGCAACCTGTCCATCTTCTCTCTGTATGGGATTAGCTTTTTATCTTTCATCATATAGTCATTGTTTACTTGACTAATGACCAACTTTGAATCTCCATAGATTTTGAGTTTCTTGATCCTCCATTGTATTAATGTCTTTACTATGATGAATAGAGCCTTGTACTCGGCTATGTTATTTTTCCATAGGAAGTTTAACCTAAAATATTTGGGAATCACATCATTATTTGGAGTGATGGGTACTATCCTTGCACCCGCACCATGGTTCATGCATGATCCATCAAAGTATAATTGTCATATCTCTATTTTTGGTTGTAGTGTCAGAATAGAATAATCTAGAAAGTTAGATATGATAGGCTGATGATCATGAAAAGGTGACTCTTGTAGTTGGTCCACAATCAATTTCCATTTGATGGATTTTCTGTCCACATATTCTATGTAAAGTTTGCTTAGGATCATCACCCACTTTGCAATTTGTCTGGTGAGCACTGCTTTTCTTAATAGATATTTTAGGGGATCAATGTGTGCTATCAACTTGGTTTGATGGCTCAACATGTAATGTCTCAGCTTCTGGGAAGCGAAGACCATTGCTAGGAATGAATTTTCAATTGGTGATTAGTTGAGCTCATAACCCACCAATGTTCTACTAAGATAATAGATAGCTCTCTCTTTGCCTATATCATCATGTTGTGCTAAGAGTATGCCTAATGTTGATTCAGTTGCCGAGATGTATAGGAGTAATGGCCTACCTTGGATGGGTGGTACCAATATGGGAGACTTTAGTAAATAGTCTTTGAGTATCTGTAATGCTTGCTTGCAATGTTATATTTATATAAATGTGACATCCTTGTGGAGGAGATGTTGGAATGGATGGCACTTGTTTTCCAGTTGTGCTATGAAGCACCTGATTGATTGGAGCCTACCCTATAAATCCCTTAGTTTCCTTGGGTTAGTTGGTGACAACATGTCTACTATTTCTTTGAATTTCTCTGGGTCTACCTCTATGCCTCGATGTGACACATTGAATCCCAAGAGCTTCCCTCTTGTGACCTTGAATGCACATTTCTTTGGATTTAACTGGACCTTGTATTCTTGCATTCTCTCAAATATGGGTCCCAACAATTGTAGATGATCTTTTCTAATCATTGACTTTGAAATTTTGTCGTCAACATAATCTTCCATTGTTTTATGTATGAGATCATGGAATATGGTTGTCATGGACCTCTGATTGGTCCCACATTTTTTAGACCAAATGGCATGATGTTCCAACATTATGTGCCCCATGCACATGTGAAAGTAATTTTATGTTGGTCTTATGGTGCTATCCTTATCTGATTATATTCTTAAAATCCATCCATGAGTGACAACATCTGATGTCTTTTTGTGAGATCTACTATCATGTCTATGTTTGGCACAGGAAAGTCATCCTTGGGACAAGCTTTGTTTAGATCTCTAAAATCTGTGTAGATTTAGATTTGAACATTATGTTTGGTTACTAGTACCAGATTAGATATCCAGTCTATGTATGGGATTGGTCGTATAAATCCTTCATCTAGGAGCTTCTTTAGTTTTTCTTTGAATAGTAGTGCAACATGTGGGTGCATCTTTCTCATCTTCTATTTGACAGGTTTGGTGTTGGGTAACAATGAAAGATGATGTAACACAAGCTCTAGATCTAGGACTGGCATGTATGAGTAGGACCATGCAAATTTTATTTTCCTTTCCTTGAAGAATCTAATGAATTTCTCCTGCTCCTTGGGGGTGAGTGATTTTTCTAAGTAGATGTTCCTTGGGTTCTTGTCATCACCCAATTTGACTTCTTCCATTTCCTCAGCTAGCAACGCTTAATTTTCTTCTGTCAAATGGAGGAGTTCCTGCTTTCCATATTATAGCACCTTAGTGAGGTTTTCACTAGAAGATACATCTTTTTTTGGTCTTTTTGTCATTTTTTGTGTTAGTAAGCGCCTTTCAGTTTTCACTTACTGAGGATTCTTTTTTTTTCTTTTTATTTTTCTTTTTTGAATAGAAAGAGGTGCTTCCTCCCCAAAATATGATGATTTATCCAAGTCAATAGAGAAACTGGCCTTGTGGTCCTCTGATGGAATTCCTTCTCTGAGTCCCATGAAGTCTGTGATAGCCTCATCATTTTCAAAGAGATCTATATCAGGTTGTCCTTGTTGATCTCATTCTATTAGTTCTTGGTGTACAAGACATAGGTCCTCATGGTGGGATGACTCTGTTTGGTTGACTGGGATAACTGTGATGGTTCTGACAAAATGGGAATGTGATGTGGATGCACCACCTAGGGAATTGGTATAGATATGTTTATCGATGCATGGTTGGTCATCTATGGTTAATTGGTCAAACATGTCTTCAATGTGTAGAGTGTTGACTAACCGAGGGGAATAGTCTGGGATTAAGGGTTTGGAGTTATGGATGGATCCCCACTCATACTCATGGGAATCTGTTTAACTAGAAATCTCATCAGATGTCTCACATTCCTCTTTATCATGGATTTATTGGTTGAGGGTTAATCAGGAGTAAAAAGGTTCCATCTTTAGATGGCAATAGCTATTGTAGTATATTGTCGATCAAAGCATGTTCTAGGTTTTTCCCCCAGTGTAACTCTGCTACTTTTTCTTGATCAAAGGGTATGTCTTGGGTGGCAGGACTAGTTTTGTGTTTCCCATAGACTAACACTCTCTTCTTTCTCTAGGTTGGCGATAAAGATAGTTCCATTAAACCTTGTTGTCTTCCCCCACACTAGTCGTACCATCATACCCAAACCTTTGCAACATTGTATAGCTAGCTCTATATGTTGACATGGGTGTGGGTGCTTGAAGTGTTTCTTGTGGGTCTTGATATAACCATGTGTTGATATCTAGATCAAATGGGTTCTCCTCTGTGATGTCTCCCCATCTGACAAAGGTTGTGGGTGGACACCTCAACATAACAGGTGTTGGGGTTTATGTTGTTATTACTAGTTGTGGCATGCCATATGACCTTGAGCTTTGAGGCATGTTTGTGATAGTGAAGGCTTCCTTGTAGATGTATTCACCACATCCTTTGTCAGTAATAGATATTTTTCCTACTCTTCTTGTGACATCTTTGGGAATTGAATTTAAGGTAGAAGGGATACTTGCCTCTTGGTTTGATGGAACTTGGGTTTCAGTACTTCTTTTGACATTGTTACAGTATTGGAATGGGTTTGAATCTCCTTCAATAATGATTTTTTCCCCCTGGTATGGGAACTATGCACTGATGATAGGTGGAGTGTACAACTTGCATCTCATAGATCCATGGTCTTCCTAATAACATATTGTATCCCAACTGTAGGTCTATGATTTGGAAGGGAGTATTCTTGACAACTGAGCCTATCCAAACTGGTAATATGATAATACATTTGGAAGATCTCTCCTCTTCATCATAGGATCTGATGTTGATCCTTCTTATGACATCAATACTTGATTCAGAGTAGCCTAAATTCTTGATTACCTTCAAAGTACAAATGTTTAATCTAGCCCCACCATCAATGAGGACTCTATGAATTGAAATTTTATGAACCTAGATGACAAAGTGCAAGGGATCATTATGCAAGGATTTTTGTGGTGGCACATCATAGTCTATGAGGGTTTCATGCTTGTTTGATTCTATACGGTTTACCATTATTTGGAAGAGCTCAGGGGTTATGTCCCTTGGGATAGATTCTTTTTGAAGTGCTTGCTTGTGCTGTGGGGATATGCACAAATGGTCAAACATGGATATTTGGGAAGGCATGTGCTTTAGCTGATCCATGAGGCTTGTCTGTGGATTTGAGGTTGTAGGAGGGTTGACTGGTGTAGTAGGTGAGGAAGGCATTCCTTGCTATCTAGAGGATTTATGCAGTTGATGGTGTTGTCACTATTGGTATCGGTTTAGTTAACCTATTTTGACTCTCCACTAGACCTAGAGGATTTCCCTTTATTGTGATCATGGAATGTATAATTGAAGATCGTATGATTAGTGGTGCCTTTTGTTTGGGTGTTGGTGATATTGATGACCCCTATGTCAATCAAATCTTGGATGACATTTTTCAATCAATAATAGTTGGGTGTTTTGTGTCCCTTCACTCGATGAAATTTGCAGAAATAATTTTTGTTGTACCACTTTAGTTTGATTGCACCATGCTCATATTCTCTAATCTTAGGGAGAGTGATATTGTTGGATTGTATTAGCGTTCTTAAGGCTGATTCTATCAACTTTCCTAATGGTGTGTAATCTCATTTCAGAAATGAAAACCATGGTGGGTGTTGTGCCTATGGTTAATTGTTTGACACAATGACCACTTGGATAGGGGGTGGTTGGTTTTGAGTGTGTGCTTGTGGATTGGGCACCATGGGTTGTTGGTTAGCCGTAGGTGCACCTTGTAGTGACACTTTAGGTTGAGTGTAGTTGACCGTTTTCACATCAATGACACCACCACTGGTGACATTTTTTTTTTATTCCACCATTTAGCTTTATCCATTGTAGGCTTGTTTGTATTCATTTGGGTAGGATTTGTAAGGATACCTCATTTGACTAAGTTCTGCTCATAGTGAACTCCTTGTTTAATGAGTTTCTTAAAATTTGGAGCTAACTGCAATTCTAGTGTAAATGACATATATGGAATCAGATTGTCAACAAGCATGACTATGAGGTCTTGCTCGGGTATGTCATACATGATTTTTTTTGCTATACCCCTCCATCTTTGTAGGAATTTTACAAAGGACTCTCTATATTTTTATTTGATGACACAAAGGTCCTTGATGCTGACCTTGCTCTCAATGTTGTGATGGAAATGAGCAATGAACTTTTCATCCAATTCACCCCAAGACAAAATGCCATGAGGTATGTGAGAGAACCATTCCATTGCTAGTATGGCAAAGCTTTTAGGAATAGTTGCATTAAGTATGTCTCATCGTCTGCGACCTCGATACAACTAGCAAATAATTATCAAATATGCTCAACAGGGTTGATACTGCCCCTCTATTTGTCAAACTTAGGTACCGAGAAGTAAGTGCTAAATGGAGACATGTGTAGGGAGTGATTAAATGGGTATGGGTATAAATCCTCTATGGTGTAGGATTTGGTTTACCCTTAGTTTTTCATGTCCATCATTTGGGTTTGAAGGTTCTACACTTGTTGGATTAGCATGTCTATCTGAGACCAAGGATGATTTGCAGTATTGTACCTCTGTGCCATTGTAGGTATGAGATTGTACCTCTATGTCCCTTGAGTAGGGACATACGATCTCATCCTTGGGACTTGATTTTGGTTCCCCAACATGTGATTCTGATACTGGGGCATGTGATTGGCCGAAGATCAATTTTGTTTTGTTTGTTGTTGGGGTTGGGTTTTTTGTTGGTGTTGAAGCTGGGGTTGAGGTTGTTGTTGGTGTTGAGGATGGGGTTGTTGCTACTGGGGTTGAGGTTGTTGCTTTTGCTAAAGCTGGGGTTGAGGTTATGGTCCCTATAAGGAAAAAGGTATAAACTTGGGTGGGCATTGACTGAAAGTCAGATCTGCAGAGATGGATCCCTGTGGGAGCATGGTTTTGAGCCCAAGGCTAGCAGGGACTGACTATAGTAGTGGAACAGTCACAAAAGGGTTACTGCTTGTTGGTTGGATTGAGGATGTAGCATGAGTTCTTGATGGAAAAGGCCATGAGGCTGAGAGTTGATGCACACTAGTGACCATGGGTGCACTTAGTTGGGAGCCTATCATGCTCTACATGGAAGATGTGCTTGCTTGATTTGTTGAACTAATCTAATTGGACACAGTCTATTTTGATGTCTTTGTCATCAAGGATGAGAATATTTGAGATACCACAAGTTATGTTTGAGAGGTTCAAGTAGTGTTTTGACCTATGAGAGGGTTTTTTGGGAAATATGGTTGACACATTGAATTTAGCAGGGAGTTTTACTCCATTCTTTATCAACATGGCTAAGAAACTTTCAAGATTCCTCTCTATAAAAACATTAAAAACTTGCACGGAATAGGCATCTTTCTCTATGTCTTTGAGCTCCTCCTCTATGACATTTTGAAACAATGTTAACCCACATGGATTCTCAATAAAAAGAGCAGGGTTGTTATTTCTGAAAGGGTCATCCTCTCACTCTGGTTCCCAAGTGGGAAACCGATTGATATAAGACTCATCGGGTTGAGATTTAGCCTTCAACCTTGTGTAAGGCCCTCCATAAGGTGTGAGACATAGTGTGGTCTAGATTTTGTGACTAAAAAAAGTGATATAAAGAATACAAAAAAGGATATCTTTTCTAGGAGAGTCTAAGTTATGTTTGGACAAGGATAATTCTAGGGATAGATGTTGATTTATCTTGATCTCAAAGATTTGATGATGTAAGAATAAGATTGTCAACTATTGCCTGGGAAAAAAGTCACTGATAGAGATATATTAATTTTGAGATAATGGGATCAAGATATTTTGAGTCTAAACTTTCAAACTAATGATGTTTGGACGATAATCATGCTTTCAAAGAATGGGCAATCTTTAAATTTTAGAGATTCACACAATGTTCTTCCCATTTTTCTGGGATAAACACTGATCTTTTACACCAAATGAAGAGTCTTTTCAAGGTTTTTTGGTAAAATAGGTGTTTTTAAAGTCTCTTGTCAAGTGTGGAAAACCTCCACTGATAGTGGTAAAGTGACAGGTTGATTGCTGTAATCTATCACCGATTGCGGTAATAAATAGTTCAAGTGCAGAAATAAAATTGATGATTTCGGAAAGATTCTATCAATTGTGGCAAAGTGTGGGAAATTGCAGTAAAGGGGAGACAATCTCAAGAAAGACTAACAAACAACTTCATTGTCTGATAGAATTGATTTTCAGTTTCAAGCCTTATGATTTGCAGAACAGTTTGATTGTTGACACCCTAGACTTTAACATGTTGGACTCGTTTTGATAGTTTTGATGTTTGTTTTGCATTTTGGTAATTGATCAAAGAACAAGCATAATGGAAAATATGTTTTTTAATCTAGAACGGGTTTTAACACAAGGAAAAATAGATTAATCTAAGGAAATTTTGGTTGTCAAATATAATATTATAGGCCCAATGCTTGAATATTCGTTAGCTCACAAATCAAGTGTCACACTACTAGGACATGAAGGTCCACGACGTAGGCGCTCATGTTTTTTCCATTTCCAGATATTGTTGCCGTGATAGTGAAGATCTCTTTCACTAACACAATACCCTGGAAAATGTATGTTGGGAATCTTGGGGGGATATTTTGGAACCCCTTGCACTATAATAAGGTATCTGTTCGGAGGTGAATCAGGTTGGCCTCTATTTTAACAAGGTTCTAGTAGGGTTTGTGGCGTCTATCCAATCAGTTTTTATGTGTGTGACTCACTTAAGATCCTAGTTGACCATGGTGGCTCCTTAGGGATATTCACTAGATCCAAACTATCATCAACACACCTCGCCCGAGCTTGTCTAGATATATAATGGAACTTTGGTTTGCATCTTGTTTATTTACCGATCGAAAGGATTACCAGTTTAAGGTCGTTCTCTGAGGAAGAAGCACATTCCCCAAATAGGCCTTTCTAAAAATTATAAAGGTGTTAAATCTAACAAATTGTGCAAGCACACCAAAGACTCAAGATACAAGGTTCATCATTTAAACCCCAAAGATTGAAATGTGAACTAAGCTTATCACCCATACAAGCACAAGTGTTCACTTTTAAAGCCCAAAGTAGGTGATGATTGCTTGTTCAATTTTATTGCACCAATTTTGAAATTTTGTCTGCCTTTGTTCAATTCTTAACCTCCACATCAATTTTAAGCACCAATGTGTAGATGTGAGGTTCAAAATGTTTGCATGCAATGTTCTTTTTAAGCAATAAAATGACAAATGAATTGATTTTAGTTGCTTTGTTAAAACTTCTCCTTGCCACAAGTAGTCAAAAAACGTGATTAGTACCAAAAAAATGTCTAATTTAGAATTGAAGAATAATCCGCAACTCCTAAATTGTTAAGACCGCTAAGAATAATTGTGACATTGTACTTAGCTACAAAATGTTTGATCGAATCAAGATATTTTTTGTATGCTTCACTTTGATCTTCCGCTTCAAAAGTTTGTGGCCTTTTATATGACTTCTCTTGATGATCTAGCACCTGAGATGCGTCTAATTACCTTTTTGGTCATTCATCATTGAGAAATCCTATTGAAAATAGAGAAAACATTCAGATTATGATATAAAATAGTGATGTTTAAGTAAATTTGCAATATTTCTGTCAATTGCGGTAATATTATGTTGATTGCGACAAAGTGCTATCAATCACAAAAATCTTCTATCAATTGAGGTAAAACACTTTGAACTATGATGTAATGATGTCGATTGCAGTCTTGATCATTTGATTGTAGAAAACTCTATGCAATTGTGGTAAACGGGTAATGTTTGTGGAACAGATCCGTCAATTGTAGCACAAAGAAAGAATATAGACTCTTGAATAATGATATAAAATTTGTGCGAAACCATTACAATGATTGCGACAATAAACCAGACTATTCCGATAATCTTCCGTCAATTACAATAAAATACCAGTGATTGATAAATTACAACTTTATCAAGAAAAGCATAAAAAAAGAAGTTTGCAACCATATGGTCATGGCCAAAAGGTTTTGTCTGTTGTCTGCAAGTGATATTTGGGCTGTTTGATTCATTTTAGGTTTACCAAAATGTACATGGGGATTGAGATCTATTCCCCTCGAATTAACGAGTGGGGGTTACTAGCACTAATTTGTAATGGGTGAAATCAATAGAATGACTACTAATAACTAAACTCTGAATCAATAAAATAACAAGAAATAAAGAAGGTAAACAAATGAATGCAAACCAATAATTCTCAAGGCTTCTATTGTCTCTCTCTAATCCTTCTAAAATAATGTTTATGATGCTCAGTATTGGTGTGGGTGACATCTATGACTTGGGAGCGTCGAGAATATGAATGCCGAATATGATTTGATCACAAGATGGCTTGATTCTTGAACCAATATGACAGAGTAATGGTGCACATGAGATTGAAATTATAGATCCTTCAAATAGTTATGAAGGGTTTGTTATATAGGAATTGTTAATGATACAAATGGTTGAGATCAATCCCAAAGATAGGAGGATGAACGATTGAGATCAAAGGGAGCTGGAGAAGCCATTAGTAAACTCCACCTCTTCAACTGAGAGAGAGGAGATAGATTTTGGTTAACTGAAGAGCTAATTTTGAGTTACCTTTAGAACTGAAGAGGTGGGTGGAGAAACCCATGTGAATTGAAGAGATGGGTGGAGTAACCCATGTGATCTGATGAAGAGTTATCTCTTTCAACATAATTGAATATTTAATTCATTTTTATAATTAAAGTTTTCAACATGTGAGATAATTGAATTCTTTTTGTTTTAGAATTGCTTTATTTGAATGAAATGAAATTAATATAATTGAAATTAATTTAATTGGAATAATTAATTAATAAGTTTAAATATTTAAATTTAAACTTTAGGAAATTGACTTTAATTAACTAATTAATGAAAATTAATCAATTAAGGTTAATTAATTAAATAAAATTAATTATTTAATTAATTTTGGAGATTTGATTAGATAATTTGGGAAATGAATTTAGAAGGAAATAGATTATTAATTAATGATTAAAAACTATTAATTAATAGATGAAAATTAGCATTTTTAACGTAAAGTCGCAAGTCTATCCATTTTCAGTGTCTACACAATCTATTTAGTCGGTTAATATAGAGCAGTGAATGCAAATAATTGTCTAAAAGTTTTTAAGGGTACTGATTCACCCCTCCCCTCTTAGTACACACCCTTTCCATTATCTTAACATTGGGCCAACAATTGGTATCAGAGATTGTTCTCTTATTTTTAAGGTTTTATAGCTGAAGAGAAAAGATCTTACAATGGAGAGGTATACACTTGACAAAACTATTAAGAATCATAAGTTACATTTTTAGATCTATGTCAAAAAGTTCAAGGATGACAAAGAAAATCTCAGGGAGATATTGGTTAAGAGGAAGGACATGACACTTTGCTATCATGAGATTGATTATCATGAAGAAGAGATTCATAACCCATTTGATACACCTAGATCTGAATCTGGTAGCATATCAAATGCATCTGAAGAAATCATATCAAAACTATCTGAAAGAAATCAGTAACTTACTGAACAAGTGAAAGCACTATAGATCAGACAAGATACACAAATGGTTAGAATGGTTGAATTCTTGAATGATGCAAATAAAGATGAACAAGATAGAAACATGGTTGTTGATGATAGAAGACAAATGACTAAAAAGTTACAAGAGAAAGAAACTAAAATATCTAGACTTACTGAACATTATTTTGAGATCACCAATCAAGTGGTTGCTATGAATCATGAGGATAACCGAGTGAATACTGAACTTGCAAAAAGAATAGATGATATTGGTGTATTGAAAGAATAAAATGAGAAACTGAGAAATGAAGTGAAGACTTTATAGAAACATAATGAAGTGATTAAGAGATCTGAAGAAAGCACTAAGAGAATGGATGAATTTCTGAACCATCAAATAAGATTGAATAATAATACCATATTATGGTACACCAAGAAATGAGAATTGTAAAATCAAGATAAAAAAGGAATATCTACTCAAATCCTAAGCTAAAGAAGCCCTCTTTCCATCACTGTGGAAAACCAGGCCACACATCAAATGTTTGCAGAAGCAAAACAAAAGGCATTCATAGAAACCATCCTAAATTTAATGGTATTTTCTATAACTATAATAAGCATGGACATCAAGAACATGAGTGTAGATCCAAGTTGAACAAACCACAGAAGAAACCATACATGGATAAATACTGTCCAAATTGCAACATGAATGGTCAAACAACTCAAGCATGTAGAAAGAATAGAAAGTAGATTTGGAAGCCTAAAGGAAAATAAATAGTAAATCAACTGAGAATACAAGGAAATGCTTATGGGATTACAAAACTTGGAGAAATTGTGAATCATGTGTTAAATATGGACATATAGCAGAAAATTGTATGATATTATGGTGAATAAAATCTAGGAATTGGTCAAACTTTGGAATGGCATGTTCTCACTGTCAGAAAGTTGGTCACTTAAGCAAATATTGTGCAGACCGAATAAAAACTTATGGAAATGGAAATATAATTGATGAAATTGTGAGGATCAAGAATCAAATATGGAGAAGATAATCAAATGATAATGCAGGACCAAGAACAATAGTCGGTGACACCTCATCCAATGGGTTAGGTGGCTCCACCATCTCAAATTGAGCAATACAAGAAAGTATGGAACTATGTTTTGCAATGCTATATCTTCCATTAGTTCCCATATTTATTGCACATATGCCAAATCAACATGAAGAAAGATGCACTATGGCATTACATATTTGATTACTATGATCTAGTCGAGTCGGTTAATATGTACCAAGTTAAAATTGTTAGTCAGTGAAAATGTGAAGAGATTACCGAGTTGCTATGGTAATCGAGTATTTGGTATACTCACCGAGTAAAGAATTGATAGTGTTAACCGAGAAATTTTTTTTTGCTTCTAGATTTGATTGTGTAAGTGTTTTTAGCATCAACATTTTGGATCACACTTCGTGATCACTCCCTCTCATCCTGATGATGGATCACGGAGTGTGATCCGAAATGTTGATGCTAAAAACACTTACATAATCAAATCCAAAAGAAAATAAATGATTTAAATGGATTTTGGAAATCTTATAAAATCAAGCAAAAGTTTGTTTACCAATTGGTGTGAAACACATTTATTGCACCGCCCTAACTCATTTCCTATAAATTTGGTTGATGTGAGCTCATTTGTTCACAATGTGATCATGAAACAAAATAGATAACAGAGAGATAAGTATTAGAAGAAGGTTTTTGAGCATTCTACAGATATTTTAGCAGATTTCTAAGGATACAAAGGTTAGTTATTGAGCATTTTTCCCTTACCGAGTTATTCGAGCACATTTTACAGAAGCCCTAATATAAAAGAATCATAGCATCTTCATCATGAACAATGAAAGCTAAAATGAAAAAGGAAAAGAAGGTTGTTTTGGTGAAGAGCTCCACCTACATGGAACCTAGCTACAAGATCCATCCATAATTTGCAGCACAACTAGATAATCAAGGTGCATTCTCATCTATTTCTCCTAGGGTTTTTCTAGTGTAAGACGTACATGCATACAAAAATTGCATGATAGGAGAAATCATATATTTTTAGCTTATGTCAACCTATCAATCATTGTGCATAGATGGAAAACTGAAGGAAGACCATAAACATTTAGAGTTTAAAGGGTTAACTCGTGCCCTAGATTTCTTGAAGGTCTTTTGGAATGAATGGATCCACCTTGTACTTAGCAGAGTACACAAAGGAAAGCTATGGATGGATGAACCTAAAAAGATAACCAAGGATGTCACTCATGTAGTAACAAGGCATCCCATATGTGACAAAGCCAAAGCCCTAATACACCTACCAAGAACTAAGTTGGAAAAGATACATTAGCTAAGTGGGATGGTAGAGGCTTCAAGGTCAACTGCATCAATGATCTTGAACTTAGATCGGGTGCTTATGCCATTGGGTATAAGATATTTCAATCTAGTAGGCCTAACAAAATACCACGTGGAACTGTTGATATAGCTTAAAATATTGTGAAGAAAGGTCTACAACTTTATCTTTCTGAGCTGTTGTAGAAGCAATTAGAGGAGAATATGAGAACCATCAGGACAACAAAGACAAATACATGTAAGTTTGATTCATTACTACTTTGCATATTCTTCTACATGCAAAATTTATTTCCATCAACCGGTAAAGTTAAATGGAAGATAGACAAACCAGTTATAGTTCAAATTGATGAAATGATTACAACTCTAGGAGAGAATTTTGAGCCAGTAATGAATGAATACTTTGCAAAATTTAAATATAGAATAGAAAAGAGATCCCAGATTCCACAACAACTAGTTGATAAATACAAAGACAATATATATTTTGTAGTAGATACAAACACAACATTAATCAAAGTAGCAGATCTGAGGACTGCATGGATACCTCCAATGGAGTATGAATTGAATATTTATGTTGCTACAAAGGCTATTGAAAAATTGTTAAATGAGTCTATTGACAAATTGGCTGAGAATTTGCACTTATGATGAGGAAAAGACTAGAGTACAAATTTAGTTACAAGTACATGGGTAGGAAAAAGATCAAAATTGCTATCACCAAAGAAGAATTGGATAAGTCTGAAGAGGAAATTGAGCAGTAGACCTCAGTCGGTCAAGAAGCTAAACTAGATCATGACATTGATGCCCCAAGTCTGACGACACACCAGTTGAGGCATCTAAGTCTAAGAAGAGAAAAAGTACAAAGAATGTATCTCCACCACATATAAGATCACAATTGGTGACTAGTGATTCACCACATTTGAAGAAAGGTGTAGAAAAAATTACAAGGCCCTCACCAAAATTCACATACCAAACAAGGAAGCAGAAGGGTACTACTACTACACTGAGACAAAAGAGGAGAAATGTGTGAAACAAATATGAAAAGGATGATTCAAATGAGAATCCAGAAAAATTCAAGGTTGTTCACAACACACCATCATAGAGTATTGATGAGATTGCAGAGACAATAAAGACAACCAGATAGTTGGCACATCCGAAGATACAAGCATAATCTAATTTGTCTACCAAGAATAAAGATAAACTTGAAGAAGAAATAATAGGTATGATGATTAACTTGAAACAAGTTTTAGTTGAATTTTCTACTTTTATGCCATTAGAACTATATGATAAAATATCATCAAGATGGTCATATGCAATCCAAACCAAAAAAAAGATGAGAGAAGTAGCTCTCACACTTATCAAACCTGAGTGCACAGTTAATGAAATGCAAGATATCATTAGAAAATATGGCAAGAAACTTCCAAAGAAACATAGAACACTAAATATCCTACAAGTTAATATGAAGAAAGTAGATATTGAGAGCACCAAAATTTGGAATGAATTGCTGAATCCACCTAAGGACATCCAGGACACTAAGGAAGTAATTGATGTTGCATCTATAGGACTGAGTAAAGAGAAAATGAAAGTTGATCATGTAGCAGTTGATAATGTGTTAGACGGTATTATTGAACTCGTGACCAATTTAGGTCACCCAAATATCACAATAATTGGTGTAACTAAAGGAGATCTGGATGATAAGGCCAAGGAAGATGAATCTATCAGAGCAACCAAGACTATTGATGAGCAGGATACATCACAGGTTGCTCGAGATACTAAACTAGGAATATTACCTAATTTGGTTAAAGCAATCAAGATTGAGAACAAACTATAGAAAAAGAAACCTGAGCAGGAAACATATACAAATGAAGATAAGGGTGAAGAACACGGTAAAGAGACCAAGTATAGTGGTGGAAAAAACAAGATGATGCACAAAAAGATACCATTAATGCTATATAAGAGGAAGGTGAAGGTACCAAAAATATTATCTACAAGATAGTAGATACATCTACTACCGACACAAGGTCCATTACTGAGGCACCTAAATAGGTTGTCACACTGAGTACCAAGCTATCAAATTTAGAAACGGAGCAAAAGGATCAGTTAACATTAGCTCTATCACCTACATCAAGCAGTAAAGGTAAGAAGAAGAAGTAGAAAAGAACCAAGGATCCAGTTACCTTAGATGAAATCATAGGGATTCCAAAATGGGATCCTAAGACACTTGATCTTGAAACACTGAAGAAGTATGGTGAAATTTTCACTAGAAAGGCAGCAGAAGAAAAGCTAAGAATAGAAGCAAAGAATGCACAAATACTAGAGAAAGAAAATGAGATATTAATGAAAGTTGTATCGGATAAACATTGATGAACAAATCCCCATGCTAGAACAACTTGAAATTCTCACTGAAGTAATTGACAAGCTTGACATTGATGCCAAGCAGATATTTGAAGAGAAAGCTGAGAAGAAGATCCAATATAAAGTTACCAAGAAAATTAGTGAGGCAGTGGAAGTACATAAGGTAACTCTGTTAGAGTCTGTAAATGGTTTAGAAACTCTTATATCTAAATCCATTACTATTCTACAACATTTATGCACATTAGATCCCTTCACTATCGAGATTAGTGAAAAGTTAAGAAATTAGACCAAGATCTAAAGTATAGTGCGAAGAGTCTATCAACCGAGAAACATGCATTACAATTGCATTATAAGAAGTGTTGGTTTATTTTTATGTTTCAAATACAACAAAATAAACCTCTTCCCTTTATAACTATTTTATAGAGGAGCCACCTCCAAATATTTTTTCATGCAAGAAAAGGACCAACTAACAAGCACTCTCTTATACTTCTAATCTTTAAGTCCTACTACACCAAGGGGGGGATACCCTGTAATACCTTATTGTTAGAATAGTCCCAAAGGATAACTAAGAGGGGTGGGGGTGAATCAATTATGAATAACTTTAATTCCTTTCCTTCTTTAACTTTAGATTACAACAAAGTAAATTCTTAATCAGATAACACAGTACACAACACACAATTTGATTACGGGGAAACCAAATGGTAAAAACCTCAATGGGAATTAGCACCCACAATGAACTATACTTGTTTATAGTAATCCCTGTTAGAAGATATCTCAACCCTGTTAGGAGTTTTACTTTACAATGCAATAAGTATAGTGACCTGGTTAAGGGTCAGACCCTGTTAGGATTCTTTTATAGATAACCCTGTTAGGGGTGGTGGACTCACTGTGCAAAAGCATAGTACTTGATGGTGAAGGCTACAACCTTCTGTATAATAGATATGCACTATATCTAATGATGAACTATAGAGTAGACCTATTTCCTTGATCACTTCCATTGTATTACAATCTTTCACTTCTTCTTCACATAGACTCTTGATGAATGAACCAACTCTAATAATGTACTATGTACATCTTTCTTCTCTTTTCGTATCATTCACACTTAGCGTGTCACATTTGACTTGCTATAAGTATCTTCCTCAAAGTATGAGATCATGGGACCCGTAAGACAACTCTTCATAACATCCTTGTCGGCTCTACTAAGCATGCAAGCATTATTACAACTGCACAAGTATAAACTAAATAGACATGATGCTTCACTAAGTCGGCCTCAAATTAACTCTAACTTTGCAATCTTCTTGAAACATGTTTGGCACCTTTAGATTAATATCATCAACTCATAACTAATCATGAATATACACACACATATACTAAAGATAGGCATAAATCAAGAAACATGTGATATATGTCGGCCCTAAATAGTTACACTTCCAGAACTGTAAATGCCAATAACAAAATTACATAACTTGACTGAAACATCATATCTGGATCTGCATGTATGAACATAACATCATAAACATGTCAACAACATGTATCTAACCACGCAAGTCTTCATGTCATCATTCTTATAAGTACATACAAAATTGCTACTATGTATTATATGTTGTCATCAATGACAAACATACAATCAATCAACTGCTTAGAATCAAATCTCCAACAATCTACCCCTTTGACATTGATGGCAACATATGATATCAAAAACATCCTTTGTTCATGGTGTCCTCTTTCTTTACAAATCTTCTCAATATCCTCATCAAAGATTTCTCTAAACTACTGCAGTTCCTTTGATTGTGTTTGTGTTCCATGTATATACTCCCCTAGAGTATATGCTCCCCCTTAGTACATACTCCCCCTTACTATATACTCCCCCTTTGACATCAATGGAAAAGGGTGCAATAGATCTTTAGGTACAGGTACTACTCCAGAAGTAGAGTAGTCAATCATTCATCAGTCACTTAATGACTTATGTTCTTGCTGCTTCTTCTAAATAGACTTAGGAGAGGGAATTACTCCCAACTTCTCCCTAAGATACTCAAAAGTATCCTTTGATAAAGGCTTTGTGAAAATATCTCCCAACTATTCTTTGGTGTTCACATAGTCTAATTTAAATTCTTTGTCTGCAACCTTTTCACTTAAGAAATGGTACTTGATCTCTATGTGTTTTGTCTTTGCATGCGTCACAGGTTTCTTAGACATGTTGATAGTTCTAGTATTATCACAATGAATAACAATAGGATAATCAACTTGAATGCCAAAGTCTTTAACCATCTGCTTGATCCAAACCATGGTTGAACAATTTAGTGCTACTGCAACATATTCAGCTTTTGCTGTTGACTGAGAAATACAGTTCTGCTTCTTGCTTATCCAAGAAACCAACCTGTCTCCAAGAAATACTGCTCCTCATGAAGTGCTTTTCCTATCATCAATACATCCTACCCAATCTGCATCTGTATACACATGAAGTTTTACATTCTCTGATTTAGGATACCATAAACCATAGTCTATAGTTCCCTTTAGATATCTGAATATCCTCTTGATTTCCATTAGGTGATTCTGCTTGAGTTTAGCTACAAATCTTCCAACAATGCCAACTGCATTAGATATGTCAGGTCTAGATTGAGTTAAATAAATGAGTTCACCAATCATAGATTTATACAATATTTTATCAATTGCTGTGGAATCATCATCTTTTGAAAGCTTGCTTCCTGTTATCATGGGAGTGCATACTGGCTTACAGTCTTCCATCTAGAAGGTCTTCAATATTTCCTTCACATATTTTGACTAAATTGATTAGATTTCCACAATCCATTGAATTTGAGCTATGATTTCTGGTTTTTGATTGTGTATGTTTTTAAGCATCAACGTTTCAGATCACACTCCATGATCCATCATCAGGATGTAAGAGCAATAAGGATGTGTAAAAATAAGTGGCAAACTTGGCATCACTCAGAATATAAAAGGAAGGTTGGGGTGAGAAAGAAGGCACAAAAACCGAGGGGAAAGAAAAGACTACTTGAGAACAAAAAAGCAAAGAACTACCAAATAAAAATAAAAATAATAATAATAATAATAATAATAATAATAATAATATTAATAATAATATTAATAATAATAATAATAATAATAATAATAATAA
>MU226429.1:1351192-1369326 GCA_018584345.1 Thuja plicata
AGTGTATTACAATCTTTCACTTCTTCTTCACATAGACTCTTGATGAATGAACCAACTCTGATAATCTGCTCTATACATCTTTCTTCTCTTTTCGTATCATTCACACTTAGCATGTCACATTTGACTTTCTATAAGTATCTTCCTCAAAGTATGAGATCATGGGACCTGTAAGACAACTCTTCAAAACATCCTTGTCAGCTCTACTAAGCACACAAGCATTATTACAACCGCACAATTATAAACTGAATAGACGCGACACTTCACTAAGTCGGCCTCACCAAATTAACTCTAACTTTGAAATATTCTTGAAACACATTTGGTGCCTTTAGATTAATATTATCAACTCATAACTAATCATGAATATACACATGCATATACTGAAGATAGGGGAAACTCAAGAAACACGTGATATACGTCAGCCCTAAATAGTTACACTTCCAGAACTGTAACTGCCAATAACATAATTACATAACTTGACTTAAACATCTTATCTAGATCTGCGTGTATGAACATAACATCATAAACATGTCAACAACATGTATCTAACCACGTAAGTCTTCATGTCATCATTCTAATAAGTACATATAGTATTCCTACTATGTATTATATGTTGTCATCAATGACAAACATACAATCAATCAACTACTCAGAATCAAATCTTCAACACTTATGATATATCTAATATGGTAATATCAAGTAGTAATCTCACAATGACTCAACATAACCAGGAGATACTAGATAATTGGATAATTACCCATTGAACATCAACCATGAAATGGAGCATGAGATAGGAATTCTTAACAAACTTACACAAATGTAGACTTAATGGATTTTAAATGTTTTCTTATAGGAAAACACAGTCAATGTGAAACTAGATATGTAATAATATAAAACTTATCAGCTTTAGATCAGTGCTTTATCCATTGGGCTATATTCTTACCTAGATACAATAAACTGAAATTAATATTCACCAAATATTTCAAATTATAATACAACTATCCCAAACCCATACTACTAATAGAATCCTAGCATGTGTCAAATGAATCTATGCATTAATTAGAGCCTAATTTAATCTGATCCTAGATCAGAACTCTCAAATAAGTACATAAACATAGAGAAAACTATGTTAATGAATCATAAAATTCATAACTCACAAGACACATAACGCAGGAGAGATTGAATCTCGATCTTTGTATTAACTTTAGAAAATCTTATTCTAGTATACAAAAATTACTTAGAGATAACCTCTTCAATAACCTGCAAAAGATCTCTCAACTTTATTTCTGACTTCTTACACTATCAAGTACAAATTATACTATCTTTCCCCTGTTGACTAAAAACTTTACAATACAAATTTTCCAGCCCCTTCCAATGATCTTGGGAATCCTTTTATAGAATAGGATTGCAATAAGCTACAGATCATTTGGAAAGAGAACAAATCAAATGACTCAGTAAAAAGACAAAATAGATAATGAAGTGATAACCAATTTTTACAATAGATATTTAACACATTTTTTCTCCTGACTGCTTGGTACTTGTAACTGCTTCAAAGTTGTATGGAAGCAGCCACCTGGTGTCTATTGAATTTGATGTTGGTGATGTAGGATCTTCACTCTTTACTTGTATCATCCAATCTATTGGGCCTCACTGTCTACTTGCATATCGTCACCTTCTCCTAGATCAACTATAGTATACATGTCCTTCCCAGAGGTATGCACCTCATCACTCAGCCAAGCGAAGCTAAGGACCTCATCCTTTCTTTTGTTAATCTCCTTTCAGTTAAAACTTTCCTTTTTGAACTCTTCTAACCAAAATTAAAAAAATGCTCCAGCCTTACTGACTATCTCAACTATTTGAATAAACAATAGTGTAATTTCTAGGGTAATTATTGTATTTGTTCTTACTGCCAGTGCCTCATTCATTTTCCTATGCCATAGTGATTCATATTTTATATCTCCATTCTTCTTAAAAATATTTGGAAACATCTCATACTGGTCCTTTGGATATTCCTTTCTCAAAGATATTATTTTCCTGATGATGATGCTCCTTCTTATATCTATGTCCATCATTAGTTTGACACATTTATGAGTACCAGTTAAGACAATCTCAATATTGTTTTCTTCTTTGCATGTGGTATGGAAAAATTTCAATTCTCCTATTTTTCCCTTGCATCTGTTCACCATTTGATCCTAGTTGTCCTTTTCTATAGTATATTCATTCAATATGTTGACAACTGTCTTCCCCTATGAATAAATAGTAGTAGGAACTAATTAATGAGTACAATGCATGAGGGTGTTATGTATTTTTTTAGCATATTTTTGTTTCACCCATGCCTCTGCTTCCTTGAAAGCTGCAGATTGTTCAACCCATTCCTTTTTTGATTTCTCTAGCTCAGTTCTCTCAGTAATCAACCTTGCTTTCTCTTGTTCTAATTCTTCTTGTGTGGTAAGGTTTGATTGTGCAAGAGTAGGAGGGTAAGTTATGATTGGGCTTGATGATGATGGCTGATGAGGATCTTGTGTGATCATCCTCTAAGGAACAAATTGAACTATTTTTTTTCCCTCAAGGAATGCAATCCTCTTATCCTTTTAAATAGATTTGATCTTCTCATCATTATAAGTCTTCATGAAAATCTCATACTTTTCCGTTAGGCTCTTGAATGCATCTTCTTATTTCTCAACCACCTTTAAGCTCAAGTTTTCTATTTGCAGAGTGAGGTTAGCTACTTCCACACTTGATGTATTTGATACTCTTTTCACAATAAGGCTACCTGCATGTTCAGCCTGATTACCTTCATCAGATACCTTATCCACATAACAAGGGCAACATGATCTTCATTTAATTTTACTCCCTTATATGCTTGTCTTGCCTCTGTCTTAGTAGCATAGATAGTCTTTGTCTCCTTTCTCACATCATCAAAAACAATTTCATCTGCAAGATCCCACTCTGGAAGTATCAATACCCCTTCCTTCTTGACCAGTGCCCTTCCTTCCTTGGGAGTTATCTTTTCAAATTTGGATATCATTTCTTATTTTATTTCATTTTCAATTTCTTCCCCACTCCTTGTAGGTTGTTCCTTATTTTTTTGTTGGCACTTCTCCTTGAACTCATTCGTGTGGGTTCTCCATAAAAACTACAAAAAGGCCCTAGCCTTGACAAAATTATCATCAAAGAGAAAATCATTATTGGCATGTTGTGTCAAGGGGTCCAATTCCTTTTCAGTATATTCTGCAACAGTCAGATCCAATGAAGCATGCTTTAGAACCTCAGGCATCCCTTCCTATAATTCTTGGGTTGTGACAAAAATTGCCCAGCATCTCCCATTTGTAATAATTATTCTGCTATAGCTTGATAATTGATATAGAGTGGAGATTGGGAAGGAGAATATATATTAGCCTATTGTTTTTTCTATTCTCCTTCTATTCTCTGCCTCTTTGGGGATGGAAATGAATTAGGGTTTGGGTCTAATGGCATTTTCCCCTTTGGATCTAGGGTTTTCTAAGCTTGTGGAAAGACTGTATTATACCCTCTTCTTTGGTATACCATATATTTCCCTCGAGGAACATTTCTCATAGGAGCTATCCTGCTCATCATTGCTTATCTCTTTCTGGTTCTATTTGTAAAATGTTAGCCCTTTTATGATTTAATGCATGTATAATGTCTTCAAACATCTCCATTAAATATTCCATCTTTTTAGCCCAAGGCTAAAAATCCTTTAATGGGTCATACAACTTATCAAAGTGTTGCACAAAATCCAGGCTCCTCCTGTATGCTAGTCATTTCCCCTTTTTTATCTCCTGCTCTATCATATCAAATTAATTTCTGATTATGTCCTTAGGGAAATTGAATTGGTGGTTCAGTACTAGGCATTTTGTTTTCTCCTTGAACATATCTTTAATAAAAACTTCAAGATCAACACATCTTGACACTACAATACTCAAATGATAAGGGGCCATATGTGTATCTAGGTGTTTCCACCCTCCCTTTGTAATAATGAACTGATGAGCTACTATGATTGTGGGAAAAGTAGTTCCTTTTCCTCACCCTGTTAATTCTTCCTCCTGTAGACCTCCAATTTGCCTTATTATTTCTGCCAACCGTAACTTGATAGGTACTCTATAAGGTAATATATTTGGGATTCCCCTGAAACCAAAAATTCTAAAACTATTAACACTGGGTAGAGAATAATATCTCCCCAATTATGCACTATTTTTAATTCCTAGCTATATTATTTAGGCCTCAATAGTTGCAAAAGTGTCAAAGGCATTCTGGGATCATTAGTTAGCAACAATGCCCTAACTCTAGTAGCAAAACATCTATCAAAATTAATGTAACTAGCCTCTTTGTTATCGCATGACATGTCTGCATTCCACAACTATATTGACATACCCTCATCATCTTTGACCTTCGTCAATTCCATCTCCTTTTTCAAAATAATCTGCCCCTTTGAATAGAAACATGTCCATCAACAGGGAATGCCATGTGAAAGGTCTACTCACCTTTTTGTCTTGGATTCCTATCAAACCTTCATGTATCAAGTCTGCAAGATATGAAGCAAAATAAAAAATTATGGCCAAATGGGGATGCAAAATTTATACCATCATGAATATATAGTGGATGGGCATTTACTTTTCTTCATCATCACCATAAATCTAACATAGAGCTCTATATACTCCCTGGGCCTTTGGGGTAAAGTAATCCAATTTGAAAGGTTCCTTGGTATTTGGATCTACCATGATCAAATACCCAATTTTATTAAAATATTCTTTTAAGGGCCCATTTCTCAAATAATCTTTCTAAGCTTGATATATTTTTCTGCACTTGATGAAATCATGTCACAATCTACTGGTTTAATACCGCAATTGATTGTAGGTTTCCACATTTCTTTTCTGTCATCTTCTGGGTCTCTATATTTTCTACAGTTTTCCGTAATTGATCCACTGGTACCACAATCAGAAGAATTGTACCACAATTGATAGATCTAGATCACAATTGACCAAACCAAACTGTAATTGATTGTGCTTTACCACAAATGAAAGTGTTTTGCCACAGTTGATATTTTTAGGCCACAAACGCCTATTATTTACCACAATTGACTGTGTATTACCGCAATCACCTGTGTATTACAACTCATCAAGGCCAAAATTATTTATCTTGCAATCTAAAAATCTAATACTTTCTTTATTTTCTGTAGGATGATGAGTTCCCATGAACAGGAAGGGTAAGTTGTTGGTGAGTATCATTCATTGTTTCAAAGTTACATATACTCTCATTTTGAAAAAATCCTTTTGATACTAATTTAAACAAATAAAGCTAAAATAAATTCACTTATCGATTTGGGTTTAAAAAGAACAATGTTTTTCAAACATCTCACATTTCATATTTGGGCTTAAAATTGACATGGGGACTAAAATTGAACAAGGAAAAAAAATATCTCAAATTGGTTCATTAAAATTGAACAAGCAATCAACACCTACTTTTGGGCTTAAAATTGAACACTTGTGCTTGTATGGTGGTGTAGCTTAGTTCACATTTCAAAATTTTGGAGCTTAATCGATTTACCTTGTGTCTTGAGTTTTGGGTGCACTAGCACAAACTGTTAGATTAGAAACCTTTATAATTTTTAGAAAGGCCTATCTAGGGAATGCGCTTCTTCCTTGGATAATGACCTTAAACTAGTAATCCTTCTAATCGGTATATGAAAAAGGCATGAACCAAAGTTCTATCTTATCTAGCCAAGCTCAGGCGAGGTGTGTCAGTGATAGTCTAGATTGGGTGAATATCCCTAAGGAGCTAGCATGATCAACTAGGCTCTTAAGTGAGTCGCACACATACAAACTGATTGGATAGATGCCACAGACCCTTACTAAAACCTTGTTAATTAGAGGCCAACCCGATTTACCTCTGAATAGGTACCTTATTATAGTGCAAGGGGTTGCATAATTTCCCCCCAGGATTCCCAACATATGTGTCCCATGATATTTGTGTAGTGAAAGAGATCTTCATGGCAAAAATATGGGCACCTACATCATGGACCTTTGTGTCCTAGTAGTGTGACAATTGTTGTGTGAGCTAACAGACATTCAAGCATTGGGCCTATAACATTGTATTATGAAGCCATTGACCTACATTAATTTGACTGTTCATTGTTGAGACCTTGTGATAACCTTGTAACTTGGAAAAGTTGTAGAACATACACATTGTTAGTCTTGATTCTTCAAAACACAATGTCTGTCGTACTTGTTTCTTTGATCAATTTTAGAAAATGCAAAACAAAACATCCAAACTATCAAAATGAGTCAAACGTGTTAAAGTCTAGGGTTGTCAACATCAACTATCTTGCAAATCTGAAGCATTGCTCCAAAAATATCAAAATTGTCAAGCAGTGATACCCATCTTTTAGTCTTTTTGAGACTGTTTCTCATTTATTGCAATTTCCCGCATTGTGCCACAATTGAAGGAAGTCTATCGCAATTAACTTATTTATTGCCAAAATAATCTTATTTATTACCGCAATTGATGATAATGTACTGTAATTGACCATACACTTTGCCACAATCAATGGTTTTTCCGCACTTGACTAGAGATATTTTACACCTATTTTAACCTAAAAATCTTGAGAGTACTCTTCATTTGGTGTCCACAACTAGTGTCTATCCTAGGAAAACATGAAAAACATTATGTGAATCTCTAAACATTAAAGATAATCCCTTCTCTGAAAATCATGATTATTGTCTAAAACATTGTTAGTTTGAAAGCTTAGACTTGAAATACCTTGATCTCATCATATCAAACATCATCACCTTTATCAAAGTGACTTTTTCCCAGGCAAATTTTGACAAATCTTATCCTTTTATATCATCACCACTTTGATATCAAGATATATCAAAATCTGTCCTTAGAATTACCCTATCCAAAACATAATTTAGACTTCCTTAGAAAGGATATTCTTCTTTGTTTTCTTTATATCACTTGTTTTAGTTATAAAATCTGGACCACACTATGTCTCAAACACCTCATGGAGGGCCTTACACAAGGTCAAAGGCTAGAACGCAACCTAATAAGTCATATATCAATAGATACCCACTTGGGAAACAGAGAGGGAAGATGACCCTTTTGTAAACACTAGTTCTACTCTGTTCATTGAACAACCCCGTAGGGAAGCTCTTTTACAAAATGTCATAGAAGAGGAACTAGAGGATATAGAGAAAGATGCTTATTCCACACAAGTAGTTGACACTTTTATAGAGAGGAATCCCAAACGCTTCTTAGCCATGCTGATAAAGAAGGGAGTCAAACTCCTCACTAAATTTAGTGTATCAACCATATGGCCTTAAAACTCTCTCATAGGTCAAAACACTACTCAGTCTCCTCAGATACTGCCGGTGGTCTCTCAAATCTCCCCACTATTGGTATTACCCACATTGACATAGACAATACCCAGTCAAATCAATGGCACAAACTAGGCTAGCACATCTTCCACTCAAAGCATGATAGGCTCACAACTGAGTACACCTGTGGTTACTAGTATGCTACCACCTTCGGTCACATGGCTAGGGAAATCAAGCTCTCAAACTATGCCTTGCTTCACACCAAACATCAATTGTTCTAAAATTATGGTGCTGCTACATTCAACTCATACTAGTCTTGGGATCAACACCTCATGCCTATAGGGATCCATCTCTATAGGTAAAACTTATAGTCAATGCCCACCCAAGGCTACACCTTTTCCCATTTTGACATCAATCCAACCTTTGCAATAGTAAACCCATCTTCATTTGCCTCAAAACCAACCTCCACAACAAAAACCCCAACTTTAGTTGCCTCAAAACCAACCTCCACAATAGCAACCCCAGCTTCAGTTGCCTCAAAACCAACCCCTGCAACAGCAACCCCAACTTTAGTTGCCTCAAAACCAACCCTCGCAACAATAACCCTAGCTTCAATTTCCTCAATTCTAACCTTAGTAATAGCAACCCTAGCTTCAACCCCAACCTCAGCAACAACAATATCAACCCCAGAAGTATCCACCCCAATTTCAATCACAACAAAAATTGCATTAAAACCCACTATGGGCTACTCATGTGCCCCCATTTCCAAATCACTCGGTGGGAAATCAATATCAATTCCCTAGGATGAAATCCTAGGTTCGTACTCAAGGGACATAGAGGTGCAACCTCATACCCACTATAGCATAGAGGAACATCCTCACACACCAACCTTAATATCAAATGGACATGTTAATGCAATAAATGCAAACCCTTCAAACCCAAATGACGGATATGCAAAATCAGGGGCAAACTAAATCCTACATCGTAGAGGATTTATACCCATACCCCTTTGACCATTCTCTCCACATGTCTCCATTCCCAAATCACTTCTCGGTACCAAAATTTGACAAATATAGGGGCAATACTAACCCTATTGAACATATCTAAGATTTTTTTGCTAGTTGCGTCGAAGTCGCCCATGATGAGACATATTTAATGTGATTGTTCCCATAAAGATTAGCCAGACCAACAATGGAATGGCTCTCACATTTACCTCATGGAATTCAGTCTTGGGGTGAACTGGCTGAAAATTTCATAGCTCACTTCCATCATAACATCAAGGACCTTTGCAATATCAAATAGAAGGATGGAGTCTTTTGTGAAGTTCCTATAGAGATGGAGGAATATAGAAAACCGCATAACATATGATATGCCCGAAAAAGACCTAATAGTCATGTTTTTTAACAATCTAATTCCAAACATGTCATTCACAACAAAATTATAGTTAGCTCTGAACTTCACACAACTCATCAAATGAGGAGTTTGTTGTGAGTAGAACTTAGTCAAAAGAGGAATCCTTGTAGATCCAACACAAATGAATACAAACAAAAATGCAACGGACAAAGCTAAGTGGTGGAACAAAAACAAGAATGTCACTAATGATGGTGTCATTGACATGAAGATAGTCAACTATGCACAACCCAAGGTGTCACAGCAAGGTGCACCTTTGGCCAACCAAAAACCCACAGGGCCCACTCAACAAGCATACACCCAAAATCAACCTCCCCCTATACAAGTGACCGCTATGTCAAATAGTCAAAAATAGAATCAACGTAGATCACAGTTTCAATTCCAACAACGAGATTTCACACCATTAAGAGAGCTGATAGAATCATCTTTATGCAAGTTGATACAATAAAACATTATCACTCTCCCAGAATTTAGAGACTTTGAATAGGATGCAAACAAACCAAAGTGGTATAATGACAAGGATTTCTGTGAGTTTCATCAGGTGGAAGGGCATAAAACATCTAACTATTACCGATTGAAACACACTATCCAAGACCTATTTGACATAGGTGCTATCGATGTGACAAATACCCAAACCAAAGGCACAACAGATCACACTTTTTCAATGATACCTTTAATGATCACAACAAGGGAAAATCCTCTGGGTTTGGTGGATAGGAAAAATAAGTCAACTATACATATGCCAACACTGATAATATTATCAACTGCCTAAACCCTTTAGATAGCCATGTGGCTACTAACACTATCAAAGACCAAGGTAACAAATGTGCTATAAAAACACATTGCACTAGATTCATCTTGCAAGGAGTACCATCCTCATCTACTGTATCTACCAATCCTAAAGTAAACTCAGATCCACAGCCAAGCACAGTGGATCAACTAAAGTGCACACCTTCCCAGATCTCCATGTTTGACCTATTGCGCATATCTCCACAGCATAGACTGGCACTTGACCAAGCCCTTCAGAACACAGCTTTCCCAAGGGACATAACACCCAAGAGCTTCCAAATGATGGTTAACCATATAGCTGCTTACAAACATGCCACATTCATGGACCATGATGTACCACCACATAAACCCTGCATAATGATCCTTTGCACTTACTTGTCGAGGTCCACAAAAGTGCTATCCATAGGGTCCTTGTTGATGGTGGAGCTAGGTTAAACATCTGTACTCTAAAGTTAATCAAGAAATTGGGATATTCAAAATTAAGCATTGATGTCACAAGGAGGATAAATATCAGAGCTTATGATGAAGATGAAAGGTCCTCTAAAGGTATTATCATACTACTTGTCTGTATCGGTCCAGTGGTCAAAAACACTCTCTTCCAGATCCTAGATCTTGAGTTGGGATATAAAATGCTACTAGGGAGACCCTAGATATATGAAATGAAAGCCATACCTTTGATGTACCATAAATGCATCAAGTTCCCACACCAAGGAGAGGAAATTATCATAGAGGGAGATCCCAATCCTTTCCAATACTGTAATGTGGTCCAAATCAGCACTGATAACCAAGTACCCTAAAACCAAGATGCAAGCATCCCATCCTCTTCAGATTCAAATCCTAAAGATGTCACATGGATAGTAGGAAAGATAGCCATTAACCAAAACACAAGTATCCCCTCCTATTCAGATTCAAATCCTAAGGATGTCACACAGAAAGTGGGAAAAATATCAATCACCAACAAAGGTTGTGGTGAGTATAGATATGAAGAGGATTTCACCATCACACACATGCCTCAGAGCCTGAGAACTTATGGCATGCCACAACCTATTATTATAACAGAAACTCCACAGCCTATTCTATTCAGATATCCGACCACAACCTTTGTCTGATGGGGAGACATAGTAGAAGAAAAGCCATTTGAAATAGATATCAGTACATGGTTATACCAAGACCCACAAGAGACAATCTGACAAACCCTACCCCTGTCAAACTATGGTAATGGTTATACAATGTTACAAAGATTCAGGTATGATGGTACAACTAGACTAGGAGAAAGACAACATGGCATAATGGAATTGTCTCTCTCGCCAACCTAGAGAAACAAGAGAGGGTTAGGCTATGAGAAATAAAGAGCTGGTCCTATAATCCAAGACATCCAAGTTGATCAGGAACAAATAGCAGAGATGCACTGGGGGCACAACACAGAACATGGCTTGATAAGAAACACACTACCATAGTTGTTGCTCACTGAAGAGGGAACCACACAAACCTGAATAGACCTCCACATAGCAATCGATGATAACAAAGGAAGTGAGACATTTGACGAGTGTTCTATTGAGATTGACTCCCATGAGTATGAGTGGAGGTCCCTTCATGACTCTAAACAGTTGATCCCTGATTATTCCCCTTGGTCAGACACTATCATAAACTTAGAAGACTTATTTGACCAACTATCCATTTCCAAACAACCCTACATAGATAAGCATGTCATTTATCATTCCTCCAATGGTGCATCCACATCATAGTCCAGTTTTTTAGGAACCATATTTGTAGTCCCTTTCAATCAATTAGAGTCAAACAACCACAAAAGTATCTTTCTTGTACATCTAGAGCTAATAGAGTGGGATCAACAAGGACCACCTGATTTAGATGTCTTTGAGAATGATGAGGCTATTTCTGATTTCATGGGCCTTAGGGAAGGCATTCCATCAGGAAACCACAAGGTAGGCTTCACCATTGACCTTGACAGAGTGGCATATTTTTGGGAGGCAAATCCTCTTTCTAGTCCACAAGAGAAAAAGGAACAAAAAAATGATAAAAAGATAAAACAAGACGTATCTTCTAGTGAAAACCTCATTGAGGTGCTAGAAGATGGAAAGAAGGAACTCCTCCCCTTGACAAAGGAGAAATAAACATTACTAGTAGAAGAAATAGAGGAAGTCAATTTGGGAGATGACAAGAACCCAAAGAACATATACTTGGCAAAATCACTCACCCCTAAGGAGAGAGAGCAATTTATCATCTTCATTAAAGCAAGGATGATCAATTTCACATGGTCCTACTCAGATATGCCAGGGTTAGATCGAGAGTTAGTACTACACCATCTCTCGTTGCTACCCAATGCCAAACCTGTTAAGCAGAAGCTGAGAAAGATGCATCCCCATGTTGCATTGCTAGTCAAAACAGAGTTGAAAAAGCTCCTAGATGCCAAGTTCATAAGACCAATACCATACACAGACTCGATATCTAACTTGGTGCCAGTTACAAAGCACAGTGGTCAGATACAGATTTGCATAGACTTCAGAGATCTCAACATTGATGTCCTGCTCTGCAATGACTATATAAGAACTTTGCAGTGGATCGTGCTCTAATCAAAAGCTAAATGGGTACCTGCATGGGCATAGCTTGTCCTAAGGATGACTTTCCCTTACCCAACATTGATATGATAGTAGATCTAACCACTGGACATCAAATTCTATCACTCATGGATGGCTTTTTAGGGTATAATCAGATAAGGATTGTGCCAGAAGACCAACATAAAATAGCTTTCACATGTCCTTGGGGCACTTACTATTGGAATGTCATGCCGTTTGGTCTCAAAAATGCTGGCGTAACATATCAAAGGGATATGACAACTATATTTCATGATCTCATCCACAAAACAATGGAAGACTATGTGGATGACATACTAGCCAAGTCAATGCTTCGCAAGGATCATCTTTAAGTATTGGGGCCAATCTTTGATAGAATGCAATAATTCAAGGTCCGTCTAAACCCAAAGAAATGTGCATTTGGTGTCACAACAGGAAAGCTACTAGGGTTCATAGTGTCACATAGCGACATTAAAGTAGACCCAGAGAAATTCAAAGTAATATTGGACATGCCTCCAACATCAAACCTGAGGCAACTAAGAGGGTTACATGGAAGGATCCAATTAGTCAGGTGCTTCATAGCTCAGCTAGCAGAAAAGTGCCACCCATTCCAACATCTACTGCACAAAGATGTCAAATTCATATGGACTGATAAATGCGAACAAGCATTCCAAATATTCAAGGAATACCTCCTCAATTCTCCTATATTGGTTCCACCAGTCCAAGGTAGACCATTTCTTTTGTATATCTCAGCAATAGAATCAGCATTAGGTGTACTCCTAGCACAACATGATGACGCAAGTAAAGAAAGGGCCATCTACTATCTAAGTAGAACATTGGTAGGATATGAGCTCAACTATATGCAAATTGAAAATTCATGCCTTGCAGTTGTCTTCACTTCCCAAAAGTTGAGAAATTATATGTTGAGTCACCAAACAAAGTTGATTGCACATATTGATCCTTTAAAGTACCTCCTGAGAAAAGCATCACTCACCAGACAACTTGCGAAGTGGGTAATGATCTTAAGTGAGTTTGACATTGAGTATGTAGACAGAAAGGCCATCAAAGGGCAAGTGATCATGGATTGAGGTATGAAAACTCTATTTTGATGGGTCATGCACAAACCATGGTGCGGGGGCAGGGATAATGCTTATCACTCCAAATCATGATAGAATCTCAAAGTCTTTCAGACTCAACTTCCCATGCACAAATAGCATAGCAGAATATGAAGAACTGGTCATCAGTTTAAAGATAGTAATTCAATGGAGAATCAAGAACCTTAAGGTCTTTGGAGACTCCTAGTTGGTCATCAGTCAAGTCAACAATGATTATACGACCAAAGATGAGAAGCTCATACCATACAGAGCATATATGGAAACACTACGCACCAAGTTCCATTACATCTTCAAGCAAGTCCCATGAGCACAAAACAAAGCTACAGATGCAATGGCTACCATAGCATCATTTATTGATATGATAGGCAATGAAACAAGATTCTAGTTTCTAGTAGAGCAACTCTTGGTGCCATCACATCAAGCATCCATCATAGAATCAACATGCATCCTTGTTGGTCCTCAAAACCCATGGTACCAAGATGTCTATAACTACCTCCAAAACAATGTCTTACCTCCCAACTTGTCTAGGAACCAGAGAAAGTCCCACATCCACCAAGCCTCTAGGTATACCATCCTCTCAACTACTTTATATAGATGAAGTCTAGACGGAATGCTACTACAATGTCTCACTTCCATAGAATGCCAAAGAACTCTGTACAAGGTACATGAAGGAATTTGTGGAACCCACGGAGGTGGCAACAACTTAGCTAAGAAGATCATCTGCATGGGATACTATTGGCCCACAATAGAGATAGATGCCTAAAAACATGTACAAAGGTGTAGACATTATCAGATTCATGGAGACCTCATCCATGCACTAGCCCAGGAACTAAATCTTATCACATCACCATTGTCATTTTCCATTTGGGGATTTGACCTAGCGCACAAAATTACACCTTCTTCAGCAAATGGACACAAATAAATCACAGCAGAAATAGAGTACTTCACCAAGTGGGTAGAAGCAATTCCTCTCACTTACATAATTGGAAACCAAATATCAATGTTCATACTTAATCGCATTATCTGTCGATACGGGATCCCTCAAACTATCCTGACAGATCATGGTACACCTTTCCAAAACAAGGATGTTGAAGAGCTATGTGAACAATTCCATATCAAGCAAGGGTTGTCCTCATTTTATTATCCTTAAGGGAATGGCCAAGCTGAAGCTACAAACAAGACAATCTTGAAAATGTTAAAGAAAATAGTGAATGAATCAGGGCGAGACTGGCATTTACAGCCTAGTCCCGTATTATGGGTATACAAAACTAGTGTGAGAAAACCTACATGACCCACTCCTTTCTCCCTATTCTATGGATCATAGGCGGTATTACCCTTCAAAGTGGATATCTCATCCCTAAGGATATCATTGAAGAACCTGATTATAGATGAAGACTACAGAGTAGCAAGGCTTAGTGAACTAGAATTACTAGATGAAAGAAGATAGTATGCCTTCGACCACTTACAAGGCTATCAGAATCTCCTTAGAAGAAACTATCACAAGAAGGTGAAGCCACAAACATTTGAGGTAGGAGACCTTGTCCTCATGGAAAATCAAAAGAACCAATTAGAAAGAGTGAAACCCAGAAAGTTTGAGCCTAATTGGTTAGGACCATTTGTCATTGTCAACTCTACCTAGAGTGGGGCATTCATACTGGCAACACCAGAAGGAGATCAGCTCCCCAGATAAATCAACAGCATGCACCTCAAGAGGTTCTACCCTTGAGGTCTCTATGGTTAAGGCACCTATCTACATATTAAGAAAATACAAAAAAAAATCAAAAAATACAAAATGTTACCTTGGTGAAAATTGGCAATCACGAGCCTTGGTGACAAACAAAAAAGAAAATCAAAAAAGAGAAAGAGTAAAGAGAAACAAAATTTCTCTCTCAATGAAAACCTGGCAATCATGCGCTATTGAGTAGGTACCTTGGTGAAAACTTGGAAAATAGGTACCAAGTGTTCAAATCCAGCTTCACCATCAATGAACTCCAAGATCAAAAGTTTGAGCATGCTTCAAAATGCAAGACTAACTACCCAATCTATATCCAGAAGCACACTCTTCTCTAAGCACCAAGCACTTATCCATGGTTAGCACTAGTCCACCAGACTAGGGGGAAATTCTAAAATGTCCTAAAAAAATCTCTAAAAACTTGGAAAACTCATCAAAAAATCCTAAAAAGATCAAAATGTTCTGAGAAAATCAATCTTCACAAAAAAATTCAAAAATTGCAAAATCCCAAGAAATAAAAACCACTCGGTTATCAAGAGAGCAAAGGGTGATCAAGCCTAGTCAATCAATGTCATAATCATGAGCTTTGAGAATCAGCATTAGGCTCATCTGACATAGCTTTATCAATCTATCAAATCAATCATCAAGAAACTAGTGACCAAGCCAAGCTATCAATTATCACAATCATGAGCTTTGCAAACCAGTATGGGGCCCATCTGACACAGCTTGATCAGCTACCAATATGATCACAATCAAATCATATCAATCATCTTACACAGTGATGGATACACTCAAACTAGATAGGTCAGTCTTATATGAGTAATCTATTACTGAAATTAGACACACTCAAGTAATCAAGCCAATCAAGCCTATCCAAAGAGTCGAGCCAATCAAGAGAATACAACTGCATCAAGGAACTAGCCAAAATGTCGACTAGGTCAATCAAGTCAGTTAGATGTCAGTCTATATTTCATGGTTATGTTCTTATGCTATTCCAAGATCCACCATGTGAGGAGAGTAGCTATGATAGATCATGACTTATTTTCTTTGATTGTTGTATGTTGAATGTTCACTTCAATTTCAGGGCCATGATGATTTAGGATAAATGCGGTAGGCACTATCACTTATCTGGCAGTCGTGTAGTTCCACAATCTGAGCTTAACCCTGGGAAATAAATGGACATTCCTTCTCTTTTATTTTCTTGTTTGGTTTATAGAATCAAGAGCTTCAGCACTATTTAGATGGACTCTGAGTGTGTTGGAGTTCTATCTTAGTTTCTATGGTCTTTCCCTTTATGTCACAATCAAGATCTCACGATGCTATCCAAATGGACTCTAGGGGCATAGGAGTTCTATCTTCTTTGCTTTGGATTTTGCTTTCGCAATCAAGAGCTCATGATGCTATCTAGATGGACTCTAGGGTGTAGGAGTTCTATCTTTTTTTCTTTGGCTTTCCCTTTCAGAATCAAGAGCTTGCGGTGTTATCCAGATGGACTCTGGGTGCATAGGAGTTCTATCTTGGTTTCCTTTTTTTAGTTAAATTCAAAGGACAAAGCGGTATCCAGATGGTCAATATCTGGGTGCTTTTGGCTCTCTTTCTTTCCAAATAGGGAACATAGCTGAACCCAGATGGTCAATATTTGGGTGCACTAGGTTCTCTTTCTTTTCAATCTCTCTACCTCTTCCGCTTATCAAGAGGTCATGGCAGTATCCAGGTGGTATGTGATCTGGATGCATTAGATTCTCTTTAGAATTTCAAAAAATACAAAAAAAGATGCAATGATGACAAATATTGGAAACAGGGGCAGCGACTAGGGACACTCATCCTTTCTATCAATTCAAATCTATCAAAAAAAGCAAAAAATCCTTTCTATCATTCCATATCTATTAGATCAATTCCAGAGAACATCTATCCAAACTAACTTCTTTCTAATTAAACACATGCATTACTCAAATATTTTGTGCATAATAAATTGCATTCATTCCATTTAAGTGCATCAGAAAATGAAAAAAAGACATAGTAGTTGCATACATGGTAAATCATAAATCACATGCATCCATAGGAATCTCATATAAACATGCATCTCATATCCACCATCCTGCATAAATATGTCAGTATCATAGGAAAAGTAAATCATCCATCTACGAGTTTGCATCATAGGAATCATATTGCATATACATCTCATCATCTAAAAACCACATCATATAGAAACATACATATAAAAAGTAAACCAATGCACATCATACCAAAAACACTAGCTACATCTCATATCAATCAAAAATATCTGAGTATAATGAACAGTCACAAGTCTAACAAAGAAAGGTAGTCAACATATATATCAATAAATATCAGTGTGTTGGGATACAAAAATGGATACTACTAAGAGTATATCAAATGAACATCACTACAAAAATGGTACATGATACATAATGGGATCAACATGTGCTACCCCCACCCTCACCGTGAGATGGAGGGGGGGTGGCATATTAGTAGCTGGTCTTTGTGATGAATCAGGAGCTCTAACACTGTCACTTTGCAATCTCTATGCTCTGCTAGATCTCTGAGAGGCTGTGTAATTGGGCACTCTCTGCTTTACAAAAACTGCACCCTCATACGGGTGCCTCAAGTACTCGATCTCTCTCTATGCATCACAACCAGATCTATAGTATCAGTCCAAAACATCTCGGTGAGAAGTGCCTTGTACACTGTTAATGAATGACTGAACCTCTGATCGAGCCTAATTCTCTCTAGCCTTGGCCACTGTAACCCAAGCCTCCAATGCTGTAGCATGGGCATCAGCAGAAGCAAGCCTAGCCTAAAGATCATGTACCTGCTGTGTGAGATGATCCAACTCTGAGGGTGTACGCCTCTCTCTCCGGTTTCCCACAGCTTTCCAAGGGCAGGGGTTAGTAGCCAAGGTTCACAATTGCATGCAAATCTATTACGCAATAACTACTAAACGAATAATCGAAACGTGAGCAATAAAATGTACAAACAACAAAGAGGAAGACAAATGAATGCAAACCCTTCAATGCTTGAAGCTTCTATTGTTTCTCTCTACTCCTTCCGAAACGCTGTTCTTGATGCTCAGTATTGGCTGGGTAGCGTCTATGACTTGAGAAGCGTCGAGAATTTGATAATTGCAAAGTGTGTGTGATCGCAAGAT
>MU226429.1:1386807-1397148 GCA_018584345.1 Thuja plicata
GATGATTTGAGGAATGAATTTAGAAGAAAATAGATGATTAATTAATGATTAAGAAACCATTAATTAATAGATGAAAATTAGGGTTTTAATGTAAAGTTGCAAGCCTGTCCATTTTAGGGTGTCTACAGAGGGATCAACCTCCATACCTCCCATGGCCACATCCATATCTCCCTCCTCAGCCCTGTTCCCCAATCCATCACCATCGCTCTCTGAACTCTCCCCTGTACTGCTGCTAGTACTGCCACTACCAGTAGAGTCCCTTGACCTACGAGAAAAATATGTGTATGAATCAGACACATCTTTTCACTCACCAAACTAATGCAACACCCTGTCGGTGTTGTGAAAGTCAATCATATGAACATGGTCTATCACACGACTAATCAGGTATCTCCATTGACAACAAAAAGGAAGATGGATGTCCTCTCCATCCCACACAGGGCAATCTCTATATGGCCTCCAAATGAAATAGGGCATCATGTCTAATTGCTGATGCCAGTACGTCAAATGCCCCATGTGAGTCTGAACAATAGCTCCATCATACATGTAAACATATGGCCTGTCTGCAAGAAGAGCATGAGTACCAACAGGATGACATACAATAATATGCTCCCACACCCATATCTATAGGAGGGTAGCACCACATCCAAGCAACTTACCATTAAGGTAAGCCACATAAAGCATATGAAAGTGCATGTGTGCCAACATGCATGGCCCCCATGCATACACAGTCTGATCTGGAACCATACTCTACAAAACGGAACCAAAGCCGACATAAAATCTATGCTGGCAATGATTAGGGAATAAGATGCCACATATCAAACTACCTAGCAAAGTACTCAACCTATCAAGGCCCAAACCAAATCAGGACCATGGAATATCATACACACTGGACAAACCAAGCTGATCTCGAGGCAATAAAGATAGCTCAGTCAGCGAAATGATGCTAGGTCAGGTAGCATACTCTACAAGTGCACCCTAGATCAGCAACTGAAGGATGTGGTACACATCCTCCAACGTAATAGTACACTCTCCAGTGGGTAACTAGAAAGTGCATGTCTCAGAATGCCATCGCTCTACAAGAGCTAAGATTAGACCCCTGTTGGTCATGATCTGTGGCATTAAACAAATCTAGTATAAACCTAAGGCCCTAAGTACTCACCTCTCATCCTCTGAGAGCTGGAACTTGTATGCAAGACTCGTGGGTATCGACTCTCAACAACAAAAAATCTGCATGGTGAACTACACATAGAAATAAATTAGAAAATATCAATATCATTCATCCAGGAAAGTATCAGAAGCTAGAATATACAGATATCAGACAAAGAAATTAGGTAAACAATTACAAAAATGCAATTACAATAATAAAACCTAAAAATGTGGTACACTAATGTGATTGTGAAATAGAAAATTCAAATGCGACACACAAAGAGAAATTGCAGAATTAAAACAAGGTGACTGCAACACTTTTATCATTTGTGGTACTAAACCAGCAATTGCAGCAAAACCGTAGACGATTGTGGCACTTAAGTCACAAATTCAAAAAACTTCAAATTCTCAAAGCAATAAATAAAGGCATTAATGACACAAAAAACAAGAGCACTCACTGGACATCCTGTGCCAGCTAGTCTCTGATACATTCAAACTCGGTTGAAGATATGTGTGACTCCCGGTAAGCCAGCCATCACAAGAAAAGAGGAGAAAAAAAAAGTAAGAAAACTAAAAAAAAACTCACCAACAAATTGAGAGCTCCAAGAAGGAAATGTGACAAATGAATGACTCTCTTGGCTATTTATAGGGGTTCTCACAAACCCTAATTTCACAAGGAGGTTTGATTTATCTTCCCTATCCTTAGAAACTTCTACAGGCACAACAGAGGCAATATAAGGCATTTTTCAAATCAGTCAGCTACCCAGATTCAGATATTACAGTTTCAACAAATTAACGCTCATGTCGAGACTTTTTGCTCAAATTTGTTGAGGGTGCATAAATACACTTACTATCGCTGGGGCAAGCTGGGGAAAGCTAGGGAAAGATCAAAATCAAAGAATCTTTGACACATTACGACAAGTCACATCGCATCAAAGAGGAGCAAATGTAGACACCCAAAAATGCACAGGCTTGCGACTTTACATTAAAAACACTAATTTTCATCTATTAATTAATAGTTTTTAATCATTAATTAATCATCTATTTTCCTATAAATTCATTCCCCAAATCATCTAATCAAATTCCCAAAATTAATTAAATAATTAATTTTATTTAATTAATTAACCTTAATTAATGATTAATTACCATTAATTAATTAATTAAACTCAATTTCCTATAGTTTAAATTCAAATATTTAAACTTACTAATTAAATTCTTCTAATTAAATTAATTTAATTTCATTCAATAAAGCAATTATAAATCAAAAAGAATTCAATTATCTCACATGTTGAAAACTTTAATTAAATAAATGAATTAAATATTCATTTATCTTCAAAGAGATAACTCCAATCAGATCACATGGGTTACTCCACCCACTTCTCCAGTCCACATGGGTAACTTCACCCACCTCTCCAATCTACATGGGTAACTTCACCCACCTCTTCAGTTCAAAAAGGTAACTCACAATTAGCTCTACAGTCAACCAAACTCTATCTCCTCTTTACCAAATGAAGAGGTGGAGTTTATTGATGGCTTCTCTAGTTCCTTTTAATCTCAACCATTGATCTCCCTATCTTTAGGATTGATCTCAACTATTCATTTCATCCCCAATTCTTATATAATAAACCCTTCATAACCATTTGAAGGATTGAGGATTTCAAGCTCTCGTGTGCCATTACTATGTCAGTTTGGTTCTAGCATTCAAGCCATCTTGCGATCACACACCTGTTTCAATTAGAAAATTCTCAACACTTCTCAAGTCATAGATGTTGCCATACCAATACTGAGCATCAAAAACAACATTTTAGAAGGAGTAGAGAGATAAAATAGAATCTTCAAGCACTTTGGGGTTTTCATTCATTTGTTTTCCTTTCTTTGGTTGTACATTTTATTGGTTACGTTTCAAGTTATTTGTTTTAGTAGTATTTGTATATTGGATTTATATCATTTATAAAACCTTTGCTACTAACACTCACCCTTGGAAAGCTTGGGAACCATGAATAATGAAGAGGAGGCATACACCTAGTGAGGTTGAAATCCCATCTTTGTGGGTATCTTTACAAGGTCTTGTTATTGACGAACAATACCGCATTAATAGGGTAAATTATTTAGACTTACTTGATGAGTGTAGACAATAGGCGTTTGATCATATGAAAGTGTACCAAAAATTCATGTCAAGAGGGTATAATAAAAAGGTCAAACCATGACACTTTCAAGTGGGGGGTCTTGTATTGAAAGAAAATCCTAAGAACCAGTCTAATAGAGAACAAAAAGGAAAGTTTGAGCCAAACTGGTTGGGACCTTATGTCATTAATGCCACTTTTGGCACTAGAGCTTATCAGCTAGCTACACCTGAGGGAGATGTTCTTCCTGATCCCATTAATACCCTGCATTTGAATTGGTTCTACGCTTGATGTCTGGCTAGCAGGGCCCGTGAAGTGTAAATCTCAAAAAATACCAAAAAAATTAGAAAATTGATCCTTAAGAAATTCAAAAATAGTGGAAAAAGTCCTAAAAAAAGGTATCCTTGGTGAAAACTTGGCGAACAGGTGCCTTGATACTATAAAAACATAAAAAAGAAAAAATAGAAAAAAAAATTGAAAAAGATAAATAATGCCTTGATGAAAACCTGACAAATAGGCATCTTGGTAGCAGAAATAAAAATCTTTGTCAAGTGGTGAAAAACTGGCAAACAAGCATCACTCAAACGCTGTGCTCTATCTATCAATGCACTAACAACACTAAAACTTCATACTTTAACCTATGCTATTTGGTGACTCTGATACCTTACAAATGTCCTATCCTTGCTTGGGATTTGTTTTCATTTACATCTTAGGAATTGTCATTCTTCACTGGGGGCATATTTGCTAGCATGGTCAGTTTGCATCTACTAGGTTGTCCTAAGTGTCTTGTCTAGGATGGTTCACCTCTCCAAGATAGTAACCGACATAAAACTAGTGTTTCTCAAACACTTGAAATATAGGAACTTAGAACGAACTAGTGTTTCTCAACACTTTAAACAATGTTTCTAAACACTACATGGATTGCAATTGCTGACATAGTTAATCTCACATATACTTAGACATGAAACATATTGCTTACATTTCAGAATCTGATTGATGAATCTCTACTACGCTTGAAAAATGAATCAATAGTATTTCTCAATACTAATTAAACACATCATTTGATCTGATTATAATTCTTTTATGTTCCCATGATGTTTCATACTGGGGGGCATCTAAGTGATTATAAATTTTCTTAGGTTAATTCTCAATTGGTGATTTTTATGTCTTCCAAGTTACTCCGTGACATCTATTCAAAAGACCAAGAGTCACAAGGATAGGAGGTATCATGTTTTCTTGGTTTTCTACATATGGTGATTGTTCCAAATGATCCTATAAATTTCACCTAACTTGGATGTTTGTGGTAAGAGCTGCCAACATGAGTGGATAGCTGCATATATCTCAATCTTTGTTATGTGTAAACTACGGTGAGTTTGAAATAATTTCCTTGTCTATTTTCTAAATCATATTCTCACTACGGTGTACGCTACATGATGTACCCAAGGATATGAATTTTCAAGGTCATTAGGAGTCGCATATCTTACAATACACTTGAAGAAAACCTAAACCTAAACATTAAAAGGAGATGACTAAATTGTCATCCTGGCTTTTATGCCTTGATGCCTAAGTTTATTTCCGACATTGCATCCAATAGAAATAGTATTCATACTTTCATGATGCCAGTGGGTATTAGTGATAGTTGTACTATCAGGTGATGTCTGTTACAACAAGCACCTAATGATGATAAAATGTTATAATGTATACAAATCAGTGAGTCCTAAGAGTCTGCATATAGATGCATTTATAGATTGCATGTTTCATTTTAAAGAGAACAACATAAAATGGACTTGATCTTAAAATAAATTCTTGCTTCATTTAAAAACCAAGTTAATTACATACATCAAATATTACTGATATCAATGTCATTACATATCCATGATATACATTCTGCATTCATACATGAGAAAGAGAAAAAGACAAAAACAAAGCATTCAAGCATTGAATTTAATTTTACATCCTAAATGCATCCATACATGTATTTTCATAAAGAAAAATCTCAAAAACATTCATTTGCATATTCACTTAGTATCATTTAAAACACAATCATATCAGTAATAATTCCAATGAGCATAAATGATGTCATCACAAATCTAATCTAACTCATCAAGAGACCAAGATAAACATTATCACATGTGCATCAAAAATCTAGAACATCTATCAAAAGCATGAGAATCCAGGAACATATAAAGATGAGGAACATCTATCTCTGATATATCAGATATGGAACAGATCAAAAATGTGGAACTACCTACAAAAACAAGTATCAGAGTATCAGTATGAATCAAATATACATTTATAAATGTCATGGTACAAAAGAATGATCTCAAAAGGATCAAGATATACAAGGTAATCTCAAAAATATGATGAAATATGATACATCATGTCTGACTCTCTCCCTCTCCCTAAGGTGGAGGAGGTGGAGGAGGTGGTACAAATGGTGCTAGAGGAGGCATGGCCCCCTCAGACTATTGAGAAATATGTGAATATGAAGGTTCTCTCTAACCCTCTGGAACTACAACATGATATAGAGAAAAATAAAATGTGGCTATCTATCCCTGGTGTACCATCGTGTGACCCTATGTCTCTCTTAGATCTCAAGCACTCTCTCTCTCTCTTCTCTATAACCAACTCAAGCTATCTCTCTCAATATTCTAGAAGATCCTCTAAAGTGGAGATCCTGGCTTTGAGCTGCTCTTGCCCATGCTCACACTATGATAGTGCATCTCCATCTCAGCCTAGGCCCCTACCTATATCCTTCCCTAAGGGTCTATCTTATGGCCTATTCTACTATTTTTGTCTCTGCCTCTTCTTATCTCTCATCAAAAAAGGACCCGGATCCCTCTGAGGAGAAACAAATCTGAACTGAGACTACCTGCCACTCCCACTGCCACTAGCCACCTCTCTAGTACCACCTGCAGCCCCTCCACCCCTATCATCTGAATCATCACCATCATCAGGACCCTGTCCCCTATATGAGGTGCATGTCTCCCTCTGTCTCTACCTCCATCCCTCCCCATAGCTCCTCTATTCCTCTGGGCTCCTCCTTGACCTCTGACTGGTTGGTCCTCAGCGGGATCATAATCCAATGGATCCTCAATCCAAGGAACCGCCTCAACTAGATCTGTAAAATGTGGCCCATGATATTGTCTCATCTCAGCAAGGTATCCTGCTGAACACCCAACATTGGCTACATCAGGTTGTAGATCCCAAGGTACAACTACCATCTCTGCAATGGCTCTCTATGTAGTCTCATAACCCAATTGTCATCCCCAAAGTGGCATCTCATCTTGTATCTGTGCATACACAGTAAGATCCTAGCATCTACCCTATACTCGGCCATACTGACTCAAAACATGGGTCACCAAAAATTGCTCAATGGTGTATCTAGTACACCCAATCAGGAACCTGCTCTGAAAAAATAAGGTATCTAGCACCTGTCAGATAACCACTCCTCATAATCAAGGTATGGTTGCCATACTACTCCAGTAATATCATCTAAAACATGGCGCTAATACTCCACTTTTCCCAGATGGGGCTGCTGTATCCAACCAGAATACATATATACATAAGGCTTCTCTGCTACCCACTACCTGTCAAATATCGGCTATGTCACTGGAATGTGCTCCCAGGCCCATATCTGAAGAACCAGGATACCAACATTCATGCTCCATGAATAATGGTACACTATCTCATGTAACTCTCGGTACATATGAGCTAGTATACAACTACCCCATGCAAATATCCATCTCACAACCACCATCTGCTCAAGCATATTGACCCAACCCACCATAAATCCATGTTTTCCATGGTCTAGTATCAAGATATCTCTAATCAAACCAGCTAAATATATAGGTAGACAATCATAACAATTGCACATGTAATCCCATGAAAGGTATCAACGAGCAATCATATCATCTCCAAAGAAGCTTTGTGTAGTGGCAATCAACATGGCAGAAGTAGAATCAAAATGAACCTCATGCCCTATCAATGAAACTCTAAGCATCCGCCACACATCCTCTGGTGTGGCCATCATCTCACCAGTGGGGAGATGGAAGGTGTTGTGCTTTGGATGCCATATCTCGGCCAGAGCAGTTAAAAAACCTTGATTTACCCAGACGTTGGGTATATCTCTCAAAGAATATAAACCTACATGGGTGACTAACTCAACCTCGTCACCGGTCAACACTTGTGATAACACAAGAATGCAACCAGGATATGGACTACAGAAGGAAACCACCTCAAAGGGAACCTGTTCATAGATAACAGTTACACAAACAACCCAAATAAGCAATTTATCTAAGGAAACTAAGTAGAAACCCTATCAGCTAAGTGTTTTGGTCATCAGGCAAACAAAAATAGGCAAACTAGGCAGCTCAGCAGGGTAACAACTGGATGCAACTCTATTTTTATGTGGTGTGATCCTCTTTCTAGGATGTGATCCCTAATTTCTGGGATGCAATGGGGCATCCAAGATGCGACCCTATTTTCATAGGATGTGACACGGGATGATGTGTGCGACCCTATTTTAACATGGTGTGAAATCTTGCAAAACATTAACAAACCTACAACATGCGAATAAAAACTCTAAAATGGGGTGCAATCCTAGATTTACTAGACGCGACGCAGGAATTTGGGGCAAAACTGGAAAGTGACACAGGATTTATAGGATGCGACGCCAAATATGGGATGCAATGCAAAATTCAAATGCCTATAACTTGCACCAAAATGCATGAAAATTAAAATTAGAAATTTCAAAAGCTAGGTTTTTAGGTACGTATTGGAGGTGTGTAGTCAACTGGATGCTGATGTCAATGACTGAGCTCAAAAAGATGCTTCTCCATGGGGACAACCATCTTCTCTATAGAGATCTCTGAATTACTATAGTGAAAAGTAAAAATGAGTGAGTAAAAAGTACATTTGGGCCTATATATTTGCCTTTTTGAGCTATTTAGGAGCTCTGAAACTCCTCCTAGACAATTGAAACTCATTTTTTTCTTTTTTTGATCAATCGTGAACGAAATCAAACGTGTCGACATTGTTCTATATAGTGCAGTAAATTTTTTATGAAAACTCTTGAAAATGTAGATTTGCTCCATATATTCCAAAAATGATTCACAATCTTTACACAATCAGTTTTTCGGGTTCTATATCATCAAATTGCACATTATTCATTCAAAATCTTGGTCAGCCATCATTTAATCAGACTCAAAAATCACATTTTCACATGATTAACTTGGTACCATTGTGTTTTCTGTAAACACACCTTCATTTCTTCACTTTTCTAATCCATTCTCTCTTGATCTAACCGACCCATGCAAGTCATACATCATTTCAACAAAGGGATTTTATTCTTTCCTTCGATTTCATTCCTGAGGGGGCATGATCACACTAAAATCAATCAAATTCTTTCTCAAAACAACATTTAAACAACTTCGTTATCAAAAAAATAAAGGCATGACTATTCCTTGACTAAGTCAGGACTATTGGATTGAAGGTTTCGGTTCTCACATGCTGGATATCCTATGTCTAATTTTTCTTAGATTCTTATTAAAAGCTCCTGGAATATTTGTACTGACCTTTGTACGGTCAAGTTTGAAATCGGTATTATCAATTTTTGGAGGACAACCAAATTCAAAATTGGTATCTTTAAGATCTTTTCTTATTGACCTTTGTTCAATCAAGTTCAAAGTCAATTCTATCAATTTATTTCAAACAAGTGTGAGACTTATCTCATCGGGCATTTCGTTCGATCATGAGAAAAATTCTCAAACTTTCTGAAGTCAACATTGAAAACTTTCTTTGAATCAATGCACTACTCGCACATCAATTCAAAGAGGGGGAAATGTAACCACCCTAATTTGGTCTACTCTGACCATAGACTCTATTTTTCCTAAGTGTTATTATACCCCCAATTATGTCAAAACAATTCTTCAAATTACTGGCATAATTCTTTCAAATCAAATTTAATCTCCTAAGTGATTTAATCACTAAATTACATTAATTGCTTTAGCCAATCCAATCAAATCAAATCAATTCTATCAGAATAAATTAAAAACATGGCTAACATAATTAATTAAAAGGAATTAAATAAAATCCTAAATTACACCTCATCACTTGCAAAAGCCAATCCCTAGCCTAATTAATCTAATTAATTTTCTGTAATCCTAATTAATTATTAAAAGAAACAAAAGCTTAAATAATTAATTTCCCCTATTATTGAATGAATCCCTCACCATGCCTCATAAATTCTATTCCTCATTAATTCTCTTACACATGAATTTAATGACCCTATCTCTCCTCTAACTCCTAATTTATTCTATAAATTGAATGAGTTTTAAGCTCAATGGGCCCCTGATTTTGGATTGTTTAAAGCATTATTATGCTATTCATATTATTAGAAATTTACATTGCATTGTAGCTTCAATGTTATTGTACGCCTCTCTCTCCGGTTTCCCCCAGCTTTCCAAGGGCAGGGGTTAGTAGCCAAGGTTCACAAGTGAATGCAAATCAAGTACGCAATAACTACTAAACGAATAACAGATACATGAGCAATAAAATGTACAAACAAGAGAAAGGAAGACAAATGAATGCAAACCCTTTGATACTTGAAGCTTATATTGTTTCTCTCTACTCCTTCCGAAACGTTGTTCTTGATGCTCAGTATTGGCTGGGCAGCATCTATGACTTGAGAAGCGTCGAGAATTTGATAATTGCAAAGTGTGTGTGATCGCAAGATAGCTTGAATGTTGACAGAGTAATGGCGCATGTAAGCTTGAAATCCTGGATCCTCCAAATGGTTATGAAGGGTTTATTATATAAGAATTGGTGATGAAATGAGTGGTTGAGATCAATCCCAGAGATGGGGAGATGAACTGTTGTGATCAAAAGGAACAGGAGAGATCCACAGTAAACTCCACCTCTTTATTTGGTTAAGAGGAGATAGAGTTGGTTAATTGAGGAGCTAATTATGAGTTACCTTTTTGAACTAAAGAGGTGGGTGAAGTTACCCATGTGAACTGGAGAGATGGGTGGAGTAACCCATGTGATGTAATTGGAGTTATCTCTTTGAAGA
>MU226429.1:1411503-1444032 GCA_018584345.1 Thuja plicata
GATAAATGAATATTTAATTCATTTATTTATTAATTGTTTTCAACATGTGAGATAATTGAATTTTTTTTAATTAAGAATTGCTTTATTTGATGAAATTAAATTAATTTAATTGAAATTAATTTAATTGGAAGAATTTAATTAGTAAGTTCAAATATTTGATTTAAACTATAGGAAATTGAGTTTAATTAATCAATTAATGGTAATTAATCAATTAAAGCTTTAATTAATTAAATAAAGTTAATCATTTAATTAATTTTGGGGATTGGATTAGATGATTTGAGAAATGAATTTAGAAGAAAATAGATGATTAATTAATGATTAAGAAACCATTAATTAATAGATGAAAATTAGGGTTTTTAATGTAAAGTCGCAAGCCTGTCCATTTTAGGGTGTCTACAGTTATGAATTGTTATAATTTTTATTTTTAGAGTTTAGAATGCATTTTTCTTGAGCATGTAGATTAGTTTCATTTGAATCTTTCATTCTAGGTTGTGTATGTCCCTGACAAATGCATAATCTTAGGGAAATTATAGTATTTTTCATACTCCTCCTTGATAGGAAGTAATAGGTCAATTTTAGTGATTGATATTCTTGCTAACCTTTGTTTCTCACTAATGCAATGACATATTGAAGTGTTGTGTCGCAGCTGCAGGAACCAAAAAATAACACACACACCTATATCACAACCCATTTGAAGGAAATACATGACATATATAGAGCTCAAGGGGGTGGGAGGTGAACCGTCACAAACATTCTAAATACCTACCCCTCAGTTACACTAACTATCATTAACAACATGTTTTACCGACAACACCAACTACATAGATTTTTATAATAATCATATGAGAATTAAAGTAAAAATAAAATTTCAATACAAATTAGTTGTGTGGAAATGATACAAAAATAAAACAAGGAAACCTCAATCTCATGCACCTTCTTCAGGATCTACATTGATAAAAATGATGTCTGAATAATCTAAGTCTACAGTGGAGGCATCACTATAATAGGATATACCAACATGGATGAATTCACTCTAAAATGGGCATCCAATTCCTCCCCACATGTGTCCATTCTAGTCCAAAGGAATGAATATAGCCTTCTCATTTGGTAAGTGTTGAAAACACACACATAACAAAATTAGTTGAAGTCCTTCTGAAATACTTCTAACTTATACCCAAATATTCCAACAAAAATTGCATAAAATAATAAGTTAGTGACATATTAGAAGACCTTATAGGTTACAAATTACCCTAGGCCATGAGTAAACTTGATAACACATGGAAATCATACTTTGACTTAAAGGTCCTGAAGAACTCAACAAGGGCCTGAGAAATACTAGAATTAGTAAGGGAATTGGTATTTTATGTTCAATTTCAAGAGAATATCATGTATCATAGACCTCTGGCTCAATAGCATGGGTGTTGAAAATGACATTTTTGATATCAAGGAACTCTGTATAGTTTTGTAACCAAAATTAACAATATTAGTGATGCACAAAATATTTCCTAAGAAACCATTTGCCTTAAGGAAAAATGAAGCACATCTAAAAAGATTTCCACATGGATTAACATAGATAATATTTCATACATGATATCAAATCTTAGTTAAATACTAAGTGCACCCCAATGAATCATGTTCCTGAAGTGCACGCATATATAAACCAGATTTCTCACACAATTGTGCTATATGAGGACAATCATAGTGACTGAAAATTCCATTTACCAACATAGCATCAACAACATTGGAGAAAGTGACCAAATTAATCTCAAGAACTTGAAGGGAAAATAAAATTAGAAAAGACAAAACCACAATAATTTTCTACAATTGACAATGTATAAATAGTTCATTTTCACTCTTGCCAGACTTTGCACATGAGCATATTTTTTGAGCCATAAGTACCCAATTAACCAAAGCATAAAGAAACAACTATACACAACTCCAAGAAACTTGACTAAATCAGATATAATTTCCCCAACCGCAAGTACCTAGACCACTTTGAATATAAAGGGAATAATAATTCCCAAAACATACTTTCTCAAAAGGTTAAATAGGGAAATAGATGCAATTTATAGACATGGAGCGCACATAAAAGATGGTCGATGAAAATTACACACTTGGCATTGACAACTTTATCCAAAAAGAAGGTTAGTTGAAATAGTTTTAAAATGACTTTACATCCATAAATACCTCTCTTTGGGTTGAGGCTGGACAATGAAGATGATTAGAAGGAAATTTTAATGAAAATAATGTTTTTGAATGCTATTTTCTATCATTTTTTCTAACCATTCATATTTATCTTCTCATTTTTAGATCTAATCCAGAAACCATTTGGTAGATGGAATATAATGAGTTCACTTTTATTTGAACATGGTTTAAAGATTGGAAGTGACTGTCCCAGTAGGATAGTGATATGGGAAGTTTGTTTTGTTTGGATTCGAAGTTGAGTTTAGTGATTCAAATAGATATGGGGATGTGTGGATAGAGGCCAGGGATACTAGGAGGATCTAAATGATGTCTCAATGTTTCGGGGTGAAGGGACACATTGTGTTGGTTGGAGTGACTACCTTCATAGTGACAAAATTACTGTCTTAGGGAACAATGAACAGTGAGTTTGTTGGAAATTGGATTTGTTGAGGGGGTCATGAGTCTTGTGATCCAATACAAGTACAAGATGTCTTACATGTGGATAGGCATGGGGTAAGTCCAAGTCTAGGGTTGTTGATAACTTGATCCAATCAACGATCTTGAGTTGGTCACATTGAAGGTAGGTTGATGGGTAGTATGTGGACATTCATAAGTAAATGAAAGAGGATCAAAGATTGAGTGATCATGGTGTAGGGGGCACAAGGCCTACAAGGTTCACTAGAAATACCTAAGGTGGAAAACATGAAGATAAGAAGACATATGGGCCCTATAAGGTCATTTAAGGATGTAATATGGCTATTCAAGCCATTTGGTTGTAATTGAAAAGTCTATATAAATGTAATTGCCAAAGTTGGAAGAGTAGGCCTAAGAGTCACTATAAGTTCTAAATGAACTTAGGGGTATTATTTTAGGTGTAAATGAAAGATATAGCATGGTTTTGGTCAGAAAGTGAAGGAAAACTAAAGTTTAAGTTATTAAAATGATGCTTTTAACTGATCTTTCTCTAATTTTTCCAGAATACAGTCACTGTCTTCATGCTTCATGCCATCTAAATACATTTTCTTTGAATTATTATTGGTTTTATATTTTAGGGAAATTAATTAGATTTCTTTGTGTGGTGCAATCAATTCATTTGGTGTTTTATAGGAGTAATCTACATTTTAGTAAAAATAGTCAAAACCCTCTTCTAGGTTAACTCAAGAGAGGAAAAATGTGATTTCTTATATGTTCCACATTGAATGAACATTCATATGGGGAATGATAGAGGAAATATTTTAGAGTATCCCCTGGTTGTTTGCACAGGAGCATGCATTGAAGGCATATGCCATGGAGCCATAAGAGTGACTGGACTATCACAAAGAGAAGAGAAGGTTGACTGTCTCAGTTACAAAGTGGGAGGATTTGTCCATACCTTAAGGAGTTCTTGGGCCATGGAGGATTAAGAGAGTGAAGATATGAATGTATACAAAAGGAGGAGACTTGGAGGAGGTAGAGAATCTCATTTCAAGAGTGTTTGGATTGTAGAGCTAGTAAAGTGGATTTTTGAGCTTGGCACACGATTTTGTTTTTACATAATGCAAATTTTATAAGATATTTTACAACAATAAATAAAAATTATTAATTTTATAAAAAATAACATCAATACATTATTGATATTTAAAAGAAAACAAAAATCATGCACAAAATACATTCTATGACATTTAATAAAATGATGAAAAAATAATTGTATTACAACTCACCTTTGAATTCCAATTCCATGCTTACTTGTCAAAAAAATTATTGACTACCAATTTGAGATAATATTTTATGTCTTTGGATAGTTCTTATTATAACCTTCATTTTTGGTTCTATGGTCTTGTTCCTTTCCTTAAGCATGTATTCTTAATTATCCCTACGCGATGTCTATATTTTACTTCCTTATGATGGTGTAGGAGAATCAAGGATGCATTAATCCGCCATGAAAAATTGTGGTTAAAATAATTTAATAATTCCAATGTTTCTAAGGTTAAATAGGTCTATTAAGATCATTTGAAGCAAAATTGTAAGGCTATGAAGGCAATTTAACTCATAATGGCATTAAGGCCCAGAGTTGTTCAAACAGGGTCAAAGGTTATAAAATGCCTCAATAAGGGTAGAAATGACATAAAATAAGTCTAAATGTCATATTTGAAATGTATAAGAGGCCTTAGAAAAGTTTTGGGGGCATTTCATCCATAAATGTAAAAATTGCAAAAAAGTTGACAAAAGTTGCTTGACAACTTTTGGCAACTTTGCACAAAAGTTGTTAGTTAAGGGACTAAACTAATCAACCAACTTCATGGTCGGTTCAAAAAATTGTAATTGGTTATGATTCCCATATAAAACCTCTTTGGGGCGAGGGTGAGGGTGTGAGTTTGGGAGAACAAAGTTCAATAAAATGGTAATTAGAAACTGTGTGTGAGTTAATACACCTTCATGAAATTAGGACAATTAGCTACAATTCTATGGAAAGCATTTAAAAATTTAATCTAAAGAATTGCATTTAACATCCATAACATTCCATGTTTCTCTAACTAGGCTTTACAAGTAGAGCTCTCAGCCTTAATCTCTACTAGCGACCTTCCTAGAATGAGAAAATGATGATAAAATGCATGATCTAGCTCTTATTCTTCTCAAAGATGATACAAAATGGATTCAAATGCTTTCATTAATGATAAAATATCTCAATTTACTACTAAATTATATCACTATTGTTCTAATTTCTCTCAAATTTCCTATAGTGATGATGCTATGCATTCAAATTTTCTAGGATCCCTTTATGCTTGGAAATGGCTTATATTTATAGTAAAATCCCAAGGGTAGGGGGTAGAGTGAATTGACCATGGGTTAATCCTTCGTTGAGTTTAACCTCTCAAATAGTTTCAGATAAGGGGACCATTTAAATGTTGTCCTCAAAGGGTGGGACAAAATGAGTGGATGAGAATTAAAAGGGAAAATGAGAGGTTGAGATGCAAAATTGGAGTGATCCATGTGAAAGTGTGTTCTCAGTTCTCATTGGATCTTGTATTTGTGTTGAAAATATATTAGGAATTTATTTAATTCAATCATTTAATTAATTTATCCATGTAAGGAATAGGTTCATTTTGATTTTTGATTTAAACTATACAATTAATTGATTAAAATCAATTGCATAATTTGATTGATCCTTTTAGGCTTGAATTTAATTATTTGATTTCATAATTAATTAATCCCTTGATTTAAAATTGATTTAATCCACTTTGATTTGATAAATGTCCATTTAATTTATTTTAATCCATTTTGAAACATTTTAAGCATTTTCATGAGATTTATAGATTTTGATGATACTAAGACCCCTGGTCAATTTTGGGTGTCTAAAAATGCCCCTCTTTGAATTGATGTGCAAAGCGCATTGATTCAAAGAAAATTGCATGTCATGGTCGCTGATTTGATACTGAAAACCTGATTGATTGATTGATAGAATGCACTGATCTAATTTGATTGATTTGATTTGATGATAAAAACCTGATTCACAACTCTGATTTGAAATTTTGATTTACAACTCTGATTTGAAACTCTGAGTTGATACCCTAATTCACAACTAATTTGATTTGATGCAGATTTGATATAGATATGATGAAAAATCCTAATTTGAACTGTTTATGTGGATATGATGCCCCCTTAGAAATGAAAACATTTTGATGTCCCAATTCCCATAGGATGTGATTGATGAAAAACTATATCTAAATGATTTCATTTCTCAAAACATTAAGAATACTAATGATAAGATCACAAGATTCCCCAGTGTGCAAAAAATGTAGATTTAGGTCCCGAGGGGTAAACATCTCTCCAAAATTAGGTCAAAATAGCTTAAATATGTTGAAAAAACCAAATTTACTAGTCATTTTCACTTTTTACTATTGAGATTTTTCTCTGATTCTGCTATGATTGAGAATAATGGTGGTCCCTAACCGAGAGCATCGATTCAAGAGAGCACACTGATATCAGAGAAATCTTGACTATAGACCTCTGGTGAGTGATTTGATCCTTCCTGATACATTTAATGATTATTTTGATAGCATTTAATGTTATTTCTAATGCTTTTTAGATTAGTTTTAGCAAAATGCCATGTAGGAACTTTTAAATTATGCGTAGGATAGGGGAATGTTGTGTCCACACAGTCAAATAACATGTATGAAGTGTTAAACCACGTAGCATTTAGGTCAAAATGCACACCCCATGTTTCAAATGACGCATAGGAAACCCTTTGCAAATTTAAGATTTTAATGATGCGTATCATAGTTTGAATGATGCATAGGATTTGCAAATGTCATGTATGTTGTAAAGCAATGCCTCCATCACTTTAAATGCCATGTATGATGTTTTCAATGATGCGTAGCATGAAATGATGCTTCTACTTAATGAAATGATGCGTATTAGGATATGTGGTGAAAACCTAATTTAGAATAGAACAAGTTGTCTTTGATTGATCATTTGGATGACCAGATTGATTGCCAAGATAAAAAGATGTGATTCCATGATGTTTACTTATTGTTTAGGATATTAGAATAATCATACCAGTGAATGTTTAATGTGTCAATCAAATTGATTAAAAAATAATACAAATTGATCCCTTCTCAAGATCTATAGGTTAGGAACAATAGGTTGATGTACTTGAAAAGAGAAAAGATAGATTTAATATGTTTGATTGGCGTAGAATTATCCACCAATAGAAAGATACTAATATAATTCACTTCATTTGCAAAATGTGGGCACATTACCATAAGTTGTATGTATGGAATGTAACGGCTTGGGTCTTTGATCTGGTGGATGAGCTGACCCCTCTAGAGAGATAAATGATTGAGACATGTGGGCTCAGATTCCTTCTTGATCTTCCTTAGTTTTAGTTGAGCCAAGGTTTATTGATAGCTATGGCAGAGCGTTGGCACTCTGAAAATAATAATTTCCATCTACCCATCGGCAAGATGACCATCACGCCAGAGGATGTATACAAATTGTTGAGGATCCTGATCCATTGAGAGAGGGTTTACTACGATCAGCTCTACGATGTTAGCACATGTAGACAGGTGTTCAAAGATTCCACGATTGGTGATGATAGCATTACATGGGCATAGTTTGCTTCATTTCCTACTTTTCCAGCTTTCCTAGGAGCTATGATTGGAGGAATTCTCTTACTAGATAAGAGAGGTCATGGCTTTTTAGTTGGATGGGGCCGCATTATAGAGGACTTGATTTCTCATACATGGAGATTAGATTGGGGATCTTGTGTGCTAGCCTAGTTATATCATGATTTACACAAGGTTGTATACAAGCACAACGTGGCTATATCTATAGGTGCAGTATTGTTAAAGCTATGGAATTGGGAGCATATCCCAATTACTAGACCTATATTGGCATGAGTGCAAGCTTGAGGATATCCCTATGCATTTCTATACAATGGCATGATTATCTAGCATCATCTAGGAAAGGTTGAGTTTTGGCATCAGACTATCAATGATATTGATCAGGTCATATGGAGGCCATACTTGGGCTATGAGGGATGGAGAGAAGATGATGATGAGCTTCCATATATGTTTTCCCCTTGGTGGATGACTACTCGATCACCACTATGTATAGAGAGATTGTGTTTTGGGAGAGTTCTCCGATAGTTTGGTCATGTTCAGGATATGCTGTCGGGTATGGCATTGTATGTGAGAGTATAGGGATAGTGATCCATGTGGGGAGTGCAGGTCAATTATTGGTTTGCATGTGCATAGATTGAGTGGCTAGGCCATGTTAGATGGGATATGATGGAGCATGTGGCTGATGCAGGTATGTCTGTTGAGTATCGAGAGTGGTTTTTTCAACATAGATTTACTAGATTCACAGATCTGATAGAGCTTATTCCTGATGTTGATGAGCTGTCTGTTGATGATGGAGATGGAGATGATGGTGGAAATGGTGGAAGGAGACCCCAGAGGTAGAGAGTAGCTAGGGCTCCTTGAGTACATAGATTTGTAGGACCTCGGATGCGAGGTGGACATGTGAGAGCTTGAGGTGGTGGGTTCAGACAACCTAGACATAGGCGGGTACATGTAGCGATGCAAAGATAGGTACAAACTATTCAATTCTCAGCTTAGGTAGGACAAAGACATAGATGAGTACAAGCATCAAGATAGGTTCCATTACAGGTTCCTTTACAAGGTCAGGATCAGAAGAGATTAGCATCTCCATAGAGACAGGGATAGCTACCCCCTCATGTAAATCCATAGGTTAGTGCAGCACAGGTTCAAGGTGCACCTCGGATATAGGTGATACCACAGGTTCCATTAGCACCACAGGTACCTTAGGCACCTCCAGTTCCTCCTATTTTTGATAGCTTAGTATAGGATTTGTGAGGATTATAGGCAGGGATGACTGTAGTTACTAGATGGTTAGATCAGGTGACTATGATATTACAACAGTTCTTGGCTACCATGGCTCAGTTACCACAAGTGCTAGCATGAGTCAGGCACCACCTTCCAATCAGGATAGAGTAGGTGACAAGGGTCCCGATGGTTCAGGGGATGGATCAGGTGATGCTGGAGATGGATCAGGTGCCCCAGCTAGGTCTTGAGATATATATGAGCTGGATATCCAGATATTATATTGATGTATCATATGGTGTTTTGATCAGGACTTTGACGTATGGATCATTTTTTCGATGTATCTTTGATATACTTGTTTTTTATAGACCTTTGATGATGGACATTTATCTATGATGATCTTTGATTGATTTCCATTTGATATTGATGTTATGTGAGATTTCTTTATATGCATATCTATATTATGTCTATGATGCACTTACTTTTTATTTATGCTATGGATGCAAGGTCTTAGATTATGACATATATATATGGATGCAAATGATGATTATGCAACTATTTCTATATGATTTTGATTTTACTTTTGATGTATGGTTTATGCAATGCAATGATATGGATGCAATACTTAGTGCAATGGTAAAATGAATGCAACTATCTTTTTGGATTTTGATGTATGCAACTTAGTTTATGAAATGCAATTCTAAAAGATGAAGGATAAATGAATAATGATTAATGTATCTTTTCTTTGGTTTTCACTCGAGATATGTTAAATAATGATTAATTATTAATGCTATGAATCTAAAAGATAATATCACATAATTTATTTGAAACCATTGAAATGTGATGTAACCCCCAAATATGATGAACCCCCTTGTACTTGGAAAAATCCCTCTAAATAATGCAATTAATCTAACATGAATATGCAATACAATGCAACTAAAGGTCATAGGCTTTTTGCGAAAGAACTGCAAAAGAGATATATTTTCATCATTGAGCATTGTGGAACTCGGAGTCAATACAATCCTTACTGGGGCCACTACGACCATAAGAATATGAATATGACTTTCATCTCAGTTGGTAACCTCTCTTAGGAACCTTGTACAACCATCACTAGTTGAATGACCAACTATGGGAGTATGAATACTGGTTTCAATGGATTCAATGTTGCAAGTGGATTTTTGTATTAAGATATTGAAGTTCTAAATACCCAAGGTATCTGTTTACGTAAAAAAGAAAGGTTAATCCTCCTTCCTATATGAATGTCCTCGATGGTTCTTTGATGACCATGTACTTAGATGAATTCACACAAGTTAAAGAATCTCCCTCAAAATAGTCACACAAAAGCCAAGAAAACATCATGTCTCCATCATCGCCAATCTAGTCGAAACATCATCGATTAGCTAAAAACACATGACTCAAAAAATTCAATGAAAAAATTATCAAAAATTTCAAGTGTATCGCAATGTATCAAGATTTTCAAAAATAATTCTAAACATTTCTGATCATTTAAGGTGTTGTCAATTTTTAATCCTGATAAAATAAGTCAATGAAACTCAAGGATCATGTTGTAGGATCAAACTGTTTAGGGTTGAACAATGATATCCATCAAAGGTTCTAAAATATCTCTCCTCTAAATCTAAAAATCTACTTTTGTTGTGTGATCAAGATGTTTCACTTTTGAATCCATTTGTACCAAAATCCATGATTTTTTCCCCCAAGTGATAAATGTGATAAATGTGAAACTTAGGGCTAATGAAACCTAGAATGCAACAAAGCAGCTGAAAGGCTTTATTATGACTTATACACAAATGCCAGATGCAATGAGGATATGTACAAGATGAGATCGTGAAAGACAATATGTACAAATGCGACTAGGAAATACCTAAGGGACAAATGCTCCTATTTCTAGGTTTTCACCTTTTGGGATTATTTCTCTTTTTCTCTTTTTTTCTTTTTTTTTTCTACCAAGGCACCTATTGCTAGGTTTTCACCAAGGCACTTTTCTCTTTTTCAAATTTCTTTGATTTTTTTTCTTTTTTGATTTATTTTTATCATCAAGGTGCATATTTGCTAGGTTTTTACCAAGACAACATTTTTTTGATTTTTCAATGTTTTTTTAATTTTCTTCATGCTCAATTTTCTCCTTTTTCTAATTTTTCTGTTTTTATAGTGTTTTTGGCTTTTTGAAACTTTTTGATTTTTTTGTATTTTGATCTTTTCTCCTTTTTTGGATTTTGACTTTTTCTCATGAACAAAGAAGATGTTAACTCATTGGATACTCTCATCAGATACTCTCATCTGATACTCTTTCCTCTGATTCTCTTTCATCTGATTAGGTATGAAAACTATTTAAATGGATACTATTAATGGGTTCTTACAACTCATCTCCTTCACAATCAACTAGTTTGTATGTTCCCATTCCAAAAGAAGAAATAATTACAAAAGGACCAAGCCAATTTGCTTCCCATTTTCCTTTCTTTTCCCTATCGGCCTGATTTTTAGGGTTTTCTCATAACACTAAGTCTCCCACTTGAAAGGATCTTGGTTTAATGTGCTTGTTGTAGTTTCTTGAAATTCGATTCTGATACACTTTCAAATGATCATATTCTTGTGTTTGATGTTCCTCCAACAATTCCAATTATTGGAGTCGGGCAACCCTATAATCCTCATCTATAATTAATCCATGTAGTGACACTCTTAGGGATGGTATTTCAACTTCTAAGGGTAGAACAACTTCAGCCCCATAAACCAAGGAAAATGGTGTAGCTCATGTTGGTGTATGGATGCTAGTTCTATAGGCCCATAATGTTGGGTTTATCTAAATATTCCAATCTCTTCCTGACTTATCAACTGATCTCTTCAATATTTTGAGAATTTTCTTGTTTGTAGCTTCGGCTTGTCCATTACCTTGAGGATAGTAAATGGAGGAAGAATGGTGAGTAATATGAAATATTTCACAAATTTCATCCACATATTTGTTCTTGAATTGTTTTCCATTATCTGTAATGATGACATGAGGAATACCATATCAAAAAATAATGTGATTAAGGATAAACATGGAAATCTGCTTCCCTGTGGCATTTGTCAAAGGAATGGCCTCTACCCACTTAGTGAAATATTCTATCACTGTGAGGATATACTTATGTCCATTAGAAGATGGAGGATAAATCATGCCAATTAAGTCAAAACCCCATTGATAAAATGGCCATGGTGTAACAAATGGATGTAATTCTTGTGCAAGTGCATGAATCATGTCACCGTGATATTAGCATTTAGCACAAACATTCACAAATTGACAAGCATCTTTTTCTAAGATTTTCCAAAAATACCCCATGCAAAGGATTTTCATTGCTAAATTTAATCCACTAGAATGTGACCCACAAATCCCCTCATGAACATCTCTTAAAGCTAACCTAGATTCCTCTTCGTATAAACATCTAAGGAGCATTCTATCAAGACCCTTATGATACAATTGTCAGATAGGATGGTATAATGAGCTGATTGTCTTCTGAAATGTAGTCTTTGGGCTCGGGTTTGGTCCAAAGGTAAGGTTTGGTTTTTAAGATAAGTATAAATTGGTCCATACCAAGGTGAGTCATGTCCATTAAGAAGGCCAATAATTTGGGTATTGGGTAATTCAAATGTCAGTTTTTCCAACTCTTTCACCAAGAATTCATACCTCACATTTTGATTAGGAATTTGGAGTAATGAAGCTAAAGTAGCCATTGCATCGGCTGCTCTATTTTTGTCTCTTGGAATTTTCTCAAAGGTAATCAAAGAAAAATATTTTTTCCAATCATCCACCATGCTTTTATATGGCATCAATTTTTCATCTTTGGTATTGTATTCATCATTTATTTGGTTGATGACTAATTGAGAGTCTACATAAACTTGTAATTCTATGACATTTCATTCCAAAGCCATTTTGAGACCTATGACCAAAGCTTCATATTCATAAATATTATTTGTGCAACAAAATAATAGTTTGTAAGATTTTGGAATCATGCAACCTTGAGGTGTTATCAATAGAATGCCTACCCCTGAACGACTTTAAGTATAGGATCCTTCAAAATATAAAGTCCATGTCTTTGCTTCCACATTAACAATATTTGAATTAGGAAATTCCACTTTAATTGGATGTGTAGACTCTAAAGGATATTTGGCTAACTAATCAGAAATTACTTGTCCTTTGATTTCTTTCATATCCACGTACTCAATGTCAAACTCACTAAGTACCATCACCCACTTTGCAATTCTTCCTGTTAGGGCTATTTTACTAAGTAGATACTTCAAAGGATCAATCTTTGAAATTAACTTCACTTTATGAATCAACATGTAATGTCTAAGATTTTGAGAGGAAAACACCACAAGTAGGCAAGCCCTTTCCATGAAGCTATAGATTAACTCATACTTTATCAATGTTCTACTCAAGTAGTAAATGGCTCTTTCTTTTTCTTCATTATATTCTTGTGCCAATAGGAACCCTAAATATTTCTCCATTGCTAATATGTAAAGTAACAAAGGTTTTCCTTTAATATGTGACATCAAGATGGGTGGATTCACCAAGTATGTTTTTAACAATGTGAAAGATTTTTCACACTCTTCATCCCATGTAAAAATATTATCCTTATGTAGCAACCTTGTGAATGAATGGAATTTTTATGCCAACTGGGAGATGAACCTCCTTATAGATTGAAGTCTTCCTTGAAGAGACCTCATTTGGATAATATTCTTAGAAATTTCCATATCCATTATTGCTTGCACTTTCTCAGGATCTACTTCAATGTCTTTTGCAGAAACAATGTAACCTAGGAGTTTGCCAGAGTGTACCCCAAAAGCATACTTATTTGGATTGAGTCTCACTTTGAATTATTCTAGCCTTGTGAAAATATTGTCTAATATTGGTAAGTGATCCTTTCTTTCATGTGATTTTTCTAGTATATCATCCACATAGTCTTCTAAATAGGTATGCATCATATCATGGAGTATGGTAGTCATTGCTCTTTGGTAAGTTGCTCTGACATTTTTGAGACCGAAGGGCATCACATTCCAAAAAAAGGTTTCCCATGGGCATGTAAAAGTTGTCTTCTCTTGGTCTTTAGGTTCAATTCAGATTTGATTGTATCCACTAAATCCATCCATCAAGGAAAACATAGAATGACCCGCTGTTAAATCCACTATTGTAACAATGCTAGGTAGTGGAAAATCATATCGTGGAATATGGTAATAATTTCTCTTTGGTAAGTTGCTCCGATATTTTTGAGACCAAAGGGCATCACATACCAACAAAAGGTTCCCCATGGGCATGTAAAAGTTGTCTTCTCTTGGTCTTTGGGTGCAATTCAGATTTGATTGTATCCACCAAATTCATCCATCAAGGAAAGCATAGAATGACCCGCTGTTAAATCCACTATTGTATCAATGCTAGGTAGTGGAAAATCATCTTTTGGGCAAGCAAGATTCAGTTATCTAAAATTTGTTCAAAATCTAACAAATTTATCATGTTTTGTGACCAGTAAAATGTTGGATATCTATTATGCATATGTAATTACTCTTATGAATCCAACCTTGAGGAGCTTTTCCAATTATGCTTTTACTAAAAGAGCCACATGAGGGTGCATCTTTCTCAATTTTTACTTGATGAGTTTCACACCAGGTTTCACATTTAAATGATGCACTATGAAGCTTGGATCTAACGTTGGCATGTTAGCATAAGACCATGCAAAGTTAATTTTCTTTTCTTGAAATAATTCGATGAACTCTTTTCTTTCTGATGGACTCAAAGATGTTGCTAGATGAACAAACTTAGGATCCTCTCCGGTGCCAATGTTAACTTTCTCTGTTGGTTCAATAAGGATGGGTGATCTTTCATCTTTATGTTTGGGTAGGGCATCCAACCTCTCTTCCTTAGGTGCCATAATTAGGTTTTCACCTTCGAAAACATCTGATATTTAACATTTTTAAGTTCTAGCATTGCCACATGGTAGTTTTCACCACTAGACCTTTTCATTTTTTTATATTTTATTCTTTTATTTTGTGGATTGAGAGGTTGGACCCCTACGTCTACCATCATGTTTGGATTGTATTCATTGGTGGAAGAAGATGGCTCAACCGCATTTAGGTATTGGGCCATTGCAAGGTCATTGGGAAAGTATAATAGGTCATTTGGTTCGGATAAATCCCAATCAATGAGTTCGGGGTGCATTAAGGATAAGAATTCATTTGGAAAATTATCATTCAAAGGGTTTAAGGACATGACTTGATTTAGAGGTTTGTACATTTTATCACTTAGGTCTATGACATGGGCTTCCTCAAGATGTTCCATGGAATTTGGATCAAAGTCTCCTTCACTAGAGTCCTTGCTGATTTCCATGGGAAAGAATGAATATGGATTAAATACAACATTTGAATCACCCCCCCCCCCACGAAGGTATCCAAGGTTCACCTACCCATTGACTAGTCCTAGATTCTTTCCCTATGTTGGATGCTTGAGGTTCACTTGACACTAGTGTAGAATTCAAGCCTTGATGTTCATTTTCTTGACTTGTAACATTGGAAATAGTTGCATATGTGTGAATAAAATCAACTTCTATGTCATGAAAAGAATCTTTGGAAAAGGAATCCCACTCATAATCCCTAGAATCATCTTCACTTTTAGAACCAAACATGTGCATATGTTCATGGGAATCATGCTTTGGACTTGAACTTTCTCCTTTATGTTGAAAACCTATTCCGGCTTTCTCTTCTTTTGCTCTCCAAGCTGGTTCAATATGTTCTAATAATTCTCTATTTTGAACTCGTAAGGGTCCTCTTCCTTTATATCCCATTTTTTGCATGATTTGATACCCATTCCCATATTGATCAGTTTGAATGTTGCTGTGTTGTACCCTTTCCATAGAATGATTTGAAGTGTCCTCTTCCTTATAGAGCCATTGTAGTACTTAATTATCCTCCTTCTCAAAGGAATATATATCACTCTCTCTTACAAAATGAGCATTGTATTTATAAGGGGGATGAGCACTTGATGGCTTCCCATGTTTCCTAGGAGAGGTTGGTAAATCAAATAGGTAAATAGAATGTTCCCCCACTCCCTTGGAGTTGATTTTACATTTTTTTTCAAAGGTTTGCATCAATTCACCCATCTTTTGATAGTGATCCTTCTTACCTTGTTCTCTTTCTTCCTTGGTAGGTTTTCAAGTTTCCATCCTCAATGTTGAAGTCTTAACTGAATTATCATGTAAATTGTGACCCTCATAACTCATCTTTTATTTTCCCTTAGTTGTTTTAGTTGAGTTAGTTTCATTAGGGTTTGAGATGGAAGTAGCATTTGATGTCAGCTTTGAAATTTTCTCTTTATATTCTTCAATAGCATCATTAGGGATGATTCTTTCCCTATTGTATTGAATAAATAATTCATGACTTGGCTTTAATGTATTGCAATATTGGAAGGGATTTAAATCTCCTCCAATTGTGATCTACTCACCTCTATCTTGAAATTTTATGCATTGGTGATAAGTAGAAGGTACCGCTTGCATCTCATGAATCCAAGGTCTTCCCAATAGGATATTATAAGTTAATTTCATGTCAAGAACTTGACATATGGTATCTTTTTGGATAGGTCCCACTTGGATAGGTAAAACAATCATGCCTTTTGAAGACCTTTCTTCCTCATTGTAAGCCTTAATGGTGATTTTATTCTTAGGTTCAATAGATGATTTAGATATCCCTAAAGACTTGACAAGGTTTAAAGTACAAATATTGAGACTAACACCCCCATCAATAAGAACTCTCTTAACCCTATGCCTTTGGATTAACACTTCTATATGCAAGGGCAAATTTTGAGGGTGGGTAATACACATGTCATCTTGTTTGGAGAATGAAAGGGAATGAGGAGCTATGAGATGTACCCACCATATTTTGAAACTTATCTTCCACCAAGGTTATAAGAACATTGGTTTCCACTAGGGCTTTTTCCAAAATTTCTTTGTGATTAGGAGATAATTTCAACAAAACCAAAATAGAGATTTGTGCTGAAGTTTTATTCAATTGATCCACCAAACTATAAGGCCTTATTGAAGAATATGTTGGTTTAGCCAAAGTATTTGTTGAAGTAAGACCAAAGGTTTTAGGGGCACTTCCTTGTAGGTTAACTTTCACTACTTTCCCCCTAGTTACAACATTAGAACTCTTGAATATGCTGTTCTTTGATTACCACAACATTGATAATACTATCATGTATGGATAGGGCATTAATAGTATTGTCATAGGTATGGGAAAGTTTACATTGTTGTTGCTTCTTGAATTGTTGCCATTGTTCCCTCCATTGTTTGAATTTGAAGATTCACCTTTTTCATGTTTGTAGAAAGGAGTCTTAAAGGCCATGTGATCTTCATTTTTTTGAGGGCCTTATACCTTTATCATACCATTGTCATTTGGATCTTGAACTACATGTCTCAAACGTATGCAATCACTTGTCTTATGTCCTTGATTTCTATGGTATTCATAATGAATAGACTCACTCCACCATCTCGGTTTGATTTGTGGTTCATATGTTTGATCTCTAGGTAAGTCAATAAGATTATTAGCAATGAGGGTTCTCAAGGGGTTCCCCAAAGGTGTGAATGTTCTTTTAGGAGTTGGTGTAAAGAAAGGCTTAGGTTTGTTAGCCCCTTGATTGTTCCCAAAGTTATTATTGTTATTGTTGTTGTTGAAAGGTACCTTGGGTTCTTGGGTCACATTATTAGCTTGAGAAAATCCTTTGGAAAGATTGAAAGGGGTGGCCTTCAAATTTTTAGCCTCTACAACTCCATCATTCACCACTCCCTTATTGTTATTCCTCATCCAAAATTGGTTATTGTAAGGAGAATTTTTATTTTGGTTGTTATTGGAGGTATTGTTGTTGTTTTTCTTATAAATATTTAGTTCTCCACTTTTAACCAATACCTCTTCCATGGTAACCCAATTCTCAATTAGGTCTTGGAAAGACCTAGGACATTGTAGTCTTAAACGATATTTCATCTCATTAGTCAAGCTATTAATAAAGATATCCATCTTCTCTTTTTCAGGCACACTTCAAGGGTATCTAGAAAATAACACTCTCCATCATTGTAAAAAAAGTAGGAATCCTTCTCCCTCTCGTTGCTTGGTATTACATAAATTTATCATCGTAACCTCACGTTTGATATTGTAAGAATAATGAGTCACGAATTTGGAGGCCAACTCATCAAAGGTTTGGATGCCAGAGGGTAACTTTGAAAACCACTCCATGGCCATGCCTCTTAAACTTCTAGGAAATAACCTCATGAGGTACGTTGTATCATGCATGAACTCTAGGCTCAATGCGCAAAATTCCCTTAAGTGATCTTAAGGATCAGGTGTTCCTTCATACTTGTCGTATTTAGGATAGATAGAATTAGTTGGGAATGGAATCATGATTAATGAATTATCAAACGGAAAAGGAAACTAGGATTAGATAGTTAAGGGTTTAGGAACCCCACTTTTTTTCATCGTGTCCAATTGCATTTGACAGAGTTTGAATTGTTTATTCATGATATCAATAGGATTAGCCTCAACTTCTTTTTTCTTAAGTTGAGGAAGTTTGAGACCCATTTGTGCTAGGTCTAGGAAGTAATTTTCTTTGTCTTTTTCCAACACTTTTTCCACGAGCTTCACGAAGAAGGGACTTTGCATTGCTTCATTAACCTTTTCATCAGTTGCTTCTTCATCATTAGGGTCAATGTTTCCCCCATTGTTATTATTATTTAACCCTTGGTTGTTAGGGTCAATATTTACTCCTCCAAGATTGTTGTTTTTTAACCCTTGGTTATTAGGGTCAATGTTTCCTCCTCCATTTTTCTTGTTGGTTGACCCTTGGTTGTTAGGATCAACATTTCCTCCTCAATTATTGTTCGTATCTTTGTTAACATGATTAATTTGATCAGGGTCCATGTTTCCAAATGGAAAGGACATTATTGGCTCTGTCTCCTTTATAAGTTCTTGTAAGGGTATTGAAGAAGTAAATTTATCACTCAGAAAAGGAAACTACTGCCTTAGATGGGATCTATCAGGTTGCAGGGTAGACTTGATATAATGAGATCGCATAAAATCTGACATGAACATAAATCATATAAACATCTTAGGCTTTTAGCTTTTCTTAAAATGATCAATCCTTGGATGATTTTGTAAAATGTCCAAAATGGCAAATTATGATCAAGTTGAAAGTACATAGAGGTAAAATGTCCAAAAGGGTATCCAAAAATGTAGGTATCTTATTTTCAAACCCTCGGTAAATATCCACTATTTTCCATTCTTTATTTCTGGGAATCACTTCCTATTGTGTACGTGTCACTTTAATGTTAGTACGCGTTGACTGGAAGTACTGTACATGGCACTCTATAGTTAGTATGTGGCATTTTCGTATTGATATGCGTTATTGAATTGATTCCATGCGGCACTTTCCAATGACTTAGGCAATGTTTGATAGCTGACATGTGTTGTTTCAGTCTCTTACAAGTCACAAAATTATCTGTAGGCATTGTTTAAATGATCATACATGTCACTTTACCAATCAAAGGTGAATTTTCAATTTTTTCAGGTTTTAAAAGTTTAATGTCTTTGTTCAGATCTGTCAGAGAAGATTCTTGCTTGAAAATGAAATAAAAACTCAACACACATCAAATTTGCATTATAACCCTAAAATAAACACTAAAAGTGTATGTTCTCGGTCATTTTTAAAAGTATATCACAATAAATTATTCCAAGCAATCTACCTAGAGTCAAACAAATGTGGCTTTTAACAATGGCTCTAGAAGGTAGGCTTACTATTTAACTAGGTTTTGATAACACCTCCATTCTAAATCATGTCAAGTTCCTTTACCCCCTTGCGGGCTTCTCACACACATGAAAGTATGATTTTGCGCAATCTCGAAGGACTACTCGAGGAAGTGAGGATGACTTGCACACAACTTAGTCACTTTTCAATTAAGGTAAAGTGCATTTATTTATAGTGGGTTGGATGATATTGTGGTAAAAGTGATTGTCTCCCACTTTGGGTTGTTCCCTCTCACTGCCTTCGTAAAGGAATTCTCAGGAGGTAGGCCCTCTAAATTTCTATTTTAATCTAGCATACATGGAAAGCAGAAAATGAACATAGTCCAACAAGTTTGGGAGTTTGATTCACTCAAAGAGTGAAGAGAATATCCCTATTGTCTTCCTTCATTCCAAACACTTCAAACACACTTTTTTTCTTTTTCAACCCCTTGACAAGGAGGTTCTTATAATGGAAATGTTTGTTTAATTCCTTCCCTTTCTTTCTACCAAATTGAACTCACACATTTGGATTTTTGATCCACTTTGAAAAGTGGAGAGCATATGCCTAATGTTTGTTCAATTTGGAAAATAATAGGTTTTTTTCCTATTAAACTAGATTCAAATGAAATGCCACAATATAATTAATGCAAGCTTGTTAAGATAAGTACCTCATTTTTGAAGCTAGCAAAGGCTAGGCGCATTTTTGATTGATTTTTTATTTTTTGCTACTCACCTAGTGGCAATCGTTCCCACTCTGGCTCCCTCGACAAGTTAGTCAACACAACCACCAAAGTGAAGAAAAACTTAAAATGAATTTGACAACATTCTCCTAAGCTCTTTTTGATCAAATTTGCAAGAATCAACTTAAAGAACTCAAAAACAAGAAATCAAACTAAAGAGTAGGAAATTTCTTTTTGTAAGCAAAAAACACTTTTATGTAATGATCATATAAATGCTCTTCTTCCTTTGAATTTTCTAAAATATTGGAAGCATGAATTTGCTTGCCATGTTTAATTTTTGCTCTTACCCCTTTGCTAGGATTTGTAACTTGAAATTCTGGTTTCTGTACTTTCCTATGTTTGCTCATATGCGGGAAAAACACAGATAGAGAATTAGAAATCAGAATTTAATTATTTGACAGAAAAATAAAACAAAAAGCACTAAGCGGCATTTAGCAGCTAATACACGACATTTATCTATTAATAAGCGATATTTAAAACATTCAAATTGAAATTGAAACTTGAATACACAGTATTTAAAAATGCACAGGCTCTAAGGTAAAATTTGCAGGTGTTACAGAATGTTTAAAATGCATCATAGACCAGATCACATGTGGCAGTTGATAGTTCATAGGTGACACTTTGTAGCTTGTAGGTGACACTTCACCAGCTTACGCATAAAAATTTTTCTCATAGGCGACAAAGAAAATAAGATAAAAATAGGAAAGATTCTGCACGCATAATTTAAATTCTCATAGGCGTCATCAGATCGCTCATACGTGTCATTTCACCTTTTTTTTTGCAAATAGACACAAAAATGAAGCCAAAAGAACACAAAAATTGATAAAATGATGGAAAATGAGGCCTAAATCCCCACGGTGGGCACCATTTGTGTGTGAGTTAATACACCATGAAATTAGGATAATTAGCTACAATTATATGGAAAGAATTAAACAATTTAATCTAAAGAATTGCATTTAACATCCATAACATTCCATGGTTCTCTAACTAGGCTTTGCAAGTAGAGCTCTTAGCGTTAATCTCTACTAGAGACCTTCCTAGAATGAGAAAATGAGGATAAAATGCATGATCCAGATCTTAATCTTCTCAAAGATGATACAAAATGGATTCAAGTGCTTTCATGAATGATAAAATCTCTCAATTTACTACTAAATTCTCTCACTATTGCTTCGATTCCTCTCAAATAGCCTATATGCATTCAAATTTTCTAGGATCCCTTTGTGCTTGGAAATGGCTTATATTTATAGTAAAATCCCAAGGGTAGGGGGTAGAGTGAATTGACCATGGGTTAATTCTTGGTTGAGTTTGATCTCTCAAATGGTTTCAAATAAGGGGACCATTTAAATGTTGTCCTCAAAGGGTGGGACAAAATGAGTGGATGAGATTTAAAAGGGAAAATAAGAGGTTGAGATGCAAAATTGGAGTGATCCATGTGCAAGTGTGTTCTCAATTCTCATTGGCTCTTGTATTTGTGTTGAAAAGATATTAGGAATTTATTTAATTCAACCATTTAATTAATTTAGCCATGTAAGGAATAGGTTCATTTTGATTTTTGATTTAAACTATACAATTAATTGATTAAAATCAATTGCATAATTTGATTGATCCTTTTAGGCTTGAATTTAATTATTTGATTTCATAATTAATTAATCCCTTGATTTGAGTTTGATTTAGTCCACTTTAATTTGATAAATGTCCATTTAATTGATTTTGATCCATTTTGAAGCATTTTAAGCATTTTGATGAGATTTGCTGACATTTGCAGATTTTGATGATACTAAGACACCTGGTCAATTTTGGGTGTCTACAAAAATGTCCAAACTCTATCATTTTTGTTGATCAAAAGTTCGTTACCAATTGCCATGGATTGATCTCACCTTGGAACTTATTGGAATTAAAAGTATAATGGATTAGGTTCATTTGGAACATTGTTAGAAGTCCTACTATGATCAACGGTAAACGATTGTTCAAATTGTTTTAAAGTTGTCTCAAAACCCTCCTTTCTAAGGGTTTGGTGATTTATTACTTCATTACTTCGATTTGTACCAATGAAAAATTATTAAACCTTGGATTCCTTTAGTAATTTCAATGCTCTTGCAGATGTAGTTAATTTTAGAATTATAAATTGTTTCTAGTGAGAGAAAGTGGATATGTGAACCAAACTAACTATGTCAGTTTCACTGTCTGTGATAGTTTGTTGCAATGTTTTGAATACTTTCTTGATATGTTTGAACCTTCCAATGATTTAAGGGTTTGGATAGGATTATAAAAAATCTTAATGAACCTTTTATATTTCATAAAAAGGATTCTTAAATGTTTTTAAGTATCTTCCTCATAGATCATTGTCAACTGTCTTAACCCTATGATAGTTATAGTCATGGTTGATATGTTGATTCATTAAAATTTGAGCACTATGTTGTTGGGAAGTAACATTGTCATTTTTTATAAAGTGTAAGCAGGTATTTAAAATGGTTTAGAGTAGATTTTAATAAATATTGAATAATTTTATATGTCAATTTTATGTCATAGTTAGGTATGGTAGTTAAATCAGATTATGAAGGAAAGGATCATTAGTGTTAACAGAGTTTGTGTGTGTTTATTTTATATGTTTTTGATTAAGGTAAAAATAGGTTTTGAAAGGAACCTAAAATATTTTACAAAAGACTACTAGAGATCAGAATCATAAGCCCATTACAAACATAGAAAGCCTTCTATAAACAAAAAGCAGGACCCCGACAAACTCCCAAGACCCAAAAAAGGAAAGTAAAGAACTGGCAAAAAATGCATAGTTTCCTACACAATTTCTAGCACAACTTCCAACAAAGTTTCTAGAATAGAATAAAGAAACTACATCATAATTTGGTAGGCTTCCTCCGCCTCCTTATGCATTTCGTCCATCTTGTCAATGGACCCCTTCAACTCTTTCATCTCTTTAGGAATCTCCGGGACTTTCCTTTTAATGCCACTTTGGGTTCTTGACCCTGGGCCCGAGCTCCCTGCCTTATCATCAATGGTAATTGTTGTATTTTCTAGTAGGCTTCTTTCCAGGTAAGCATATAACACTTTTAGGTTCTAAAAAGACACTTGAAGCCCTACATTAGTGTGTCTGAGAATGATACTTATCATGTGCTCATTGTGGCTGATTTGATTTTTCATATCTTGCATCTTTTCTTCCACAAGAGCATTGACTCTAGCAGTGATCTCCTCATCATTGTTGTATTTAACCTTAATCAACAGGTCCTTCTACATATCATCAAGCTTGGATTTTAATGGCTCCATAGCTTCTTGCATCTCAGTCAGGTGTTTCTTCACTGTCTTCATCTCCTCACTGAGCTAGTTCTCCATACTCGCCCCGTGGTCCTCTTTTCTTTTAGGAATTATTTCATCAATATCAAATACTACCATTTTAGGATCCATTCTCTATTTCTTCTTATTCCCATTTTCAGCCTTCAAGATCAGCTACTCAATTTTATCCTTATTTCCCTTTCCATCATTCTTTTTCTCCTCCTTTTTATCTCCCTTTTTTTCTTCTCCATCTATTTCCATCTCTTGGTTCTCAACTTCATTATCCCTATTCTCATCATTAGTCATAGGCATTTCCTCCTTGTTAGTCTGAGAATCCTCCTTACCCAGCTAATCATGTTTATCACTAACCAGAGTCTCATCATTTGTCTCTCAAGCTTATTTTATATGTTAGGTAGGGTGTAAGAAGAGCATTAAAATTAAAATTGAGTGTTTTCAAGTACTCTAAAGATTAAGTGGGGTTGATAAGAGTTTAAGTATTCAATCAAATTTGCAAAGGTAGACATGACTGTCTTAGAATGACAATGACTGTGTAAGTCAAATTATTTTTTTTGAGAGTATTGGTTAATGAATGTAGTGGATGAGAAAGTGTATGTATAGGTTCTAGAAGGATGTTATGGTGTCTTGTTGATGAGAGAAAAAGGACACAAGGCTTGGGGGAATAATTTAGATGATTGTCCCAAGTGTGGAGTCATAAGTTGCAGGGTAACTTTTCTTTAGGAATTTACATTGGAAATTGTTTGGAAGACCAAGGAGGGTCAAGGGGTATAGTCTCTTTAACAAAGGAGTAAGGGTTATCATAGGTGCTTGGATGTAGGGGAATACAAAGAGTGAGTGAAAGTCTCAATTTGATATTCTATTGGGGTTAAGTATGTTGACAATCATAGGAAAGTGGAAGAGTGTAGAAGCATGAAAGTTCAGTGACGATGCATTGCATTTGGTTATGGGTCTAGGTGAGTGGATCCAATCAGAGACCTTGAATGAATAACAAGGAAGAGTGTGTGGAGAGTGGATTTAAGTTGGATAGGGAAGGGTGAAGACCCTAGAAGCCATTAGATTGGGTAGTTGGAGTTGGGTGAAGAATCAAGGGCTAGTATGCCTTGAAGAGAAGATTGATCTCATGATGTGTGGGATAGTGGATTACCAAGTGGTGAGAAAGAAGAGTAGCGGTATGATTTGGAGTTAAGGATAGAGTTCAATGTAAAGAGAGATTGTTCAAAAGTATGTTGTGTGGGGTTACCTTAAGTCAAACCTTTTGATAAAGCCTCGAGTTAAGGCTAATTCCTTAAGAGGGTTCCAATATTTGGTGAGTCCGTTGGGTTGAGTTAGGTTCCTTAGAGGATTATAGGAGGGATCTGCATCAAATAATTCATGGGGTAGATTGTAATTATGGTGTGGAGGATAGTGGAATAGTTGTGGCTTGACCATTAATAGTTCTTGAGAGTGGGTGGGTCCATGTGAGTAATTCTAAGTTGGAGGACTAAAGAGCATCTTGGAAGGGTCAAGTGAACCAATGCAAGAAGTGAGATTTAAAATTTAGAGTATTACTAATATTTGACCTAGGTGTCTAAGGACCAGTATTCATACTCTTAGCAAGCTTTGATTGGCTATATCATCTGTCACCTGTCCCTTGAAACAAGTTTGAGATTCTCTTTTTTTTTTAGAATAGTTTTATATTTTCTACTTAAGAGGGCCAACCACGTGAAGGTGGAAGCTCATTTGGACACTCTCACCCCTAAAATAACTCTAAATTCCTCATTAACATCTAAAATTCATCAATTCTTTCATCCATTAATAAAATATAACATTCATTCATTCATCCATTAATAAAATGTAACATTCCTTTGTTAATGGAGACCGAATTGTCAATTAGGACTATTTTCCTTTGTGATGTTCAAGCCAATTCCTTTTCACTTCAGAACCCTTGGCTTTAGGGATTTTTATTACTCCATAGAGGGTACTCAAAAATGTGATTAGTTCCTTGGGTCCAGTGTGAAGTATTGTAGTTATGTCCATTAAATCCTCTGTGTAGGGCTATAAGGAATTGAAGGTGTGAGTGTGGAACAAACATCTCAAGGATATCCTAGACTTTCTTAATGGTGGGAACATGTCTTATTAGGCTAAATAAGACCCTTTTAAACTTTTCTTAACCCCTACAACTCTTTTTGTCACTTAGGGTCTTATGTATCAATATTTGGATGTTGATTGCATAAGTATGGATTGTTGAGATACATTGCACTTCTTGAATCTAGTATAGAACTCTTATCAAGATGTTGTGTGGAGTTGTGTGATTCTATTGTTAAATTTTATAAAGGTTTAAGACCTAGGTGAAGTGGGTTGGTGTGTGTGTGAATACCCCTTTGGGAGAGTTGGGAAGAACATAGTGTCTAGCTTTCCTTGTCATACCCTAGATCTTTCATTAGGAACCCATAGGTGGGGATGAGAGAAATGAGGGTCTGCAACCAAGGATAACCACCTCCCCTGAGGAAAGCATCAGAGAAGAGCATGGGCTCAATCCAACTGAATCACAAATACCAACCGGTATTTCTCCATCTTCTAGCGTAGAGGGAGCTAGGCAATTAGTCTATAAAGTAGTAGGTAGAGGGTAATCGATATCCTCCCCCAGACTCACCCCATCACCCAAAATTGAGTTCCTTTCAAGAATTGAATCCCAAGGAGGACCAAGGGTGTTGCAATCTACCACCATAACTTTTTCATCCCCAAACACCAATGGGTATGACTACTCTCCCCCACAATAGTCGAAACATCCTTAACAACTTGTTTCAACTTTGAATCTATCTTGCAGGGAGCCTGGCAGTTTGCCATTATGTGGCCTTTAGAGCTACATGATTGGTAAAAGAGAGTATCATTTTCATAGATAATGGCTTGGTTCCACGGTCCAAGCTTAGATTTAAGGAGCAAAAAGTGTTAGTAATAACTGAGAGGGGGATGAATCAGTGGCCTCAAAAATTAATCCTTAAATCAACCCTTAAAAATTATTACCACTTTTAAGCCTCTAGTTATACTTGTGTGTGTAAGATTAACACCTTCATGAAATTAGGATAATAAGCAAAAACTCTATGGAAAGAAAATGATATTTAATCTAAGAATTGATGTTTAAAACCCATATCATCTCATGGTTCTCTATCTAAGCTTTGTTAAGAGAGCTCTCAGTCTTAATCTCTCCCAAGGCCAATCCTAGAATGAGAAATAAATGATAAAAAATGCTCAAATCTAGCTCAAAATGCTCCAAGATGTCTTATAAAATAACAAATGCTCCTAAACATGATATTCTAGAATGCTATGCAAATGCTGAAATTTGATCAAAAGCTCTCAAATGCTCTCCAAATGCCTATAATAAGGATGCTTTTCTCTTGAAACTCTTGGATCCCAAACACAAAGGAAATTACTTGTATTTATATCATTTTCCCAAGGGTAGGAGGTAGAGTGAGTTGATCATGATCAAACTTAGGTTAAGTAAAAATCTTTGAGGTGTTCTCAAATGGAGGGAAATTTGGTTGGTTGTCTCAAAGAAATTAGGAATTAAATAACTCAATCATTTAATTAAATTAGCCATGGAAGGGTGAATGGGTTGGATTTGATTCTTTTGATTTTAACTATACAATTAATTGATTAAAATCAATTGCATAATTTGATTAATCCCTTTAGGCTTGAATTTAATTATTTGATTTCATGATTATTTGATCTTTTAAGTTGATTTGATTTTTGTCCACTTGATTTGATCCATTTGTTTTGCATTGAGATGAGATTGGAGGCATTTGGCTGAGATTTAAAATTTTGAATGCTTTAAGATACACCTGGTCAATTTTAGGTGTCTACAAATGCCCCTCTTTGAATTGATGTGCAAAGCGCATTGATTCAAAGAAAGCTTGATTGTCTTGATCGTTGATTTGATACTGATGAGATGATTGACTGATACAAAAACCTGATATGAAATTGTAATATGAAACTTGATTTGAAAGTCTGATTTGATGCCTTGATTTGATAACTCTGATTCGATGACCTGATTTGATAACTCTTATTTGAAACTTTGATTTGATAACTCTGATTCGATACCCTAATTTGATAACTCTGATTTGATGCCCTGATAAAGTTTGAAATTTCAATGCCCCAGATTTGATATAAGATATAATACAGAATCCCAAGTTGGATAATATGATGATGCCCCCTCAAAAATGAAATCATATTGATCTTAGGCATGAAAAATTTGATGAGTACTGCTAATAGAAAAATATCCAAGATGATTGCATTTATGATAAACAATGATGTTGAAAGATGTTGAACAAATGCCCCATTATGCAGAATATGCAGATGTGGTTTAACTGGGTCAAAAATCTCACAAAATAGGGTAAAATTACTTAAATAGGTTGAAAAACTCAAATGTACTATTCATTTTAACTTTTTACTATTGAGATTTTTCTTTGAGCCTCTGACGATTGATAGCGATGGTGGTCCCCATTCAAGAGCATAGGTTCGAGCGAGCATGCCGATATCAGAGACCTCCTAACTACGGGCATCTAGTGAGTGGTTCAAACTCTTCTAGTGCATTTATTTCTTTTTAAATAGAATTTAATACATGTTTTTAATTCTTTCTAGGTAAATTTTAGTGAAAAGCCGCATAAGATAGATAAAGTGTCACTTAGGGCGTAGAAAATCTACCTCCGCCCGTTAAAAATCTGCATAGTAGCAATCCTTAGCCACCTAAGAATTAGGGAAAAATTGTAACCCAAATAGCCAAAAGCTGCCTAAAAAACCCTAGTTTTTAAAGGCCGCTTAGGATAGTTAAAAAGCCGCATAGGACTTTAAAAGGCTGCCTGATTAGCAAAGTGCTGCCTCTGATGTTTAAAGTATCGTATGTAATGATTTAAATGCCTTAGGGCTTGAAAAGCCGTGTACACTTATTAAAGTGTCACCTACCATGAAGTTTTGAAAACTGAGATGAAAAATAGATGAAGTCCTTTCGATCAATTGTCTAGATTGTCACTTAGTGTTTAGGATATTAGAAAAGTCATATTGATGAATGTTTGATAGATCAATCAGATTTGATTAAAAATGATTACAAATTGTTCTTGTGTCTCACGATATAGAGGTTAGGAGAAATAAGTTGATGCACTCAAGTTAGAGAAAAGATAGATTTAATGTGTTTGATTGATGTAAAATGGTTCACCAATAGAAAGACTAGTATGATTCACTTTGTTTCAAAATGTAGGAACATTACCATAAGTTGTGGGTACGGGGTGTAGCATCTTGGATTTTTTATTTAGTTGATGAGCTTACAGCACTGGAGCGGCAGACTATCGAGACATGTGGTCTTAGTTTTCTTCTAGATCTCTCTTGGTTTTAGTTGAGCCGAGGTCTTTTGATAGCTATGGTAGAGCGATGGCACTCTGACCATAATACATTTCATCTACCCTCGATGAGATGAATATCACACTCGAGGATGTTTATAGATTATTTAGGATCTTGACTCATGGAGAGCAGGTGTATTATGATTCAGTTTATGATAGCAGTGTATGCAGATGGGTGTTTGGAGACAACACCATTGCTGACGATTGTATTACTTGGGCACAATTTGCCTCTTTTCCCACATTGCCAGCATTGTTAGGAGCTATGATTGGAGGATTACTTCTTCCAGATAGGAGAGAATGTGGTTTTGTAGTCTGATGGGGCTGAATATTAGAGGACTTGATTGCACATCTATGGAGATTTGATTGGGGCTCTTGCATATTAGCTTAGTTGTATCATGATCTGCATGAGGTTGTGTATAGGCATAGTGCATCTCTTTCTACAGGTGCAGTGGTATTATAGTTGTGGACCTGGGAGGATATCCCTATTATGAGGCTAGTTTTAGCACGAGTGCGGGTCCGTGGATATCTGTATGCATTTTTGTATGATGGCATGGTTGTCCATCCTCGTCTGGGCAAGGTTGAATTTTGGAGATGGACTATAGATTTTATAGATCAGGTTGTATGGAGGCCATATCTACATTGTGAGAGTTGGCAAGTGGATGATGATGAGCTACCATACACATTTTCTCCTTGATGGATGATCGACTGATAACGATTAGTTATAAAGAGATTTTTCTTTGGGAGAGTGCTCTGTTAGTATGGCCGATTTTAGGACATGCCTTAGGGTATGGTACTTTATGCTCAAGTATAGGCTAAGAGATCGATATTGGGGGCATAGGTAGACTATCGGTTGGCCTATTTATAGATTGATCAGCTGGGCTATGCTATGTGGGATATGATGATCCCTGTTTCAGATGTAGGCATGTCATCCAAGTATCAAGAGTGGTTTATGCAACATCATTTTGTCCATTTTACAGATCCAGCAGAGCCTATTCTCAATGTGGATGAGCTTTCTAATGATGATAGGGATGATGGTGATGATGGTGATAATGGTAGGAGACCTCGAAGATAGAGGGTTCAGAGGGCACCTAGGGCTCCTTTAGTATAGAGAGCTACAGGACCTCGGATGAGAGGTGGACATGTTAGAGGCTGAGGTGGTAGATTTAGGCATCCTAGACAAATATTAACATAGGCATAGGTAACTCAAGGTTAGGCTCCTTTGAGAGTTGGTGTATAGATTTGTCCAGACAAAGACACAAATGTGTCCATGTGGCTAGACAGGTTCCACAGGTTGATCCATAGAGTAGCACAACACTGGTGATACCGCAGGTACCATTAGTGCCAAAGGCACTATAGGCTTCTCTAGCATCACAAGAACCTCTAGTTCCTCTCATTTTGGATGGTTTAGTGTAGGATTTTTAGGGTTTGTAGGCAGGTATGACTGCAGTGACTGTTTGATTGGATCAGGTTTCTACTATGTTGCAGTAGTTTTTGACTATTCTAGCTTAGTCACCTACCAGTGTGAGCACTAGTCAGGCACCTCCTAGTACATAGGATAGAGTAGGTGATAGGGATCTTGATGGTGTAGGGGGTTCAGGCACAAGTATATCTGGAGATGGATCAGGTGCCCCTGCTGGGTCATGAGACAGATTGGGATCCATGATATCTTGATATGGCATTGATGATGTATCATATATATTTTTAGTTAGGACTTTGATATATGGATCATTTTGTTGATGTACCTTTGATGTACTGATTTATGTTATAGACATTGATGATGGACATTTATCTATGATGATCTTTGATTCCTCCTTTGATGATGTAATGAGATTTCCTTTTATGCACATCTACATGTTTCTATGATGCATTTATTTCTATTATGTTATGGATGCAATTTCTTAGAGTAGGACATATATAAATGGATGCAAATGATGTTAATGCAACTTTGTGCCATATGATTTTCTGATTTAATCATGATGTATGAATTTATGCAATGCAATGGATGCAATACTTAGTTCTATGATAAATGAATGCAACTATCTTTTTGATTATTTGGATGTATGCAATTTTAATTTATGATATGCAATTCTAAATGATTGGGATAAATGAATAATGAATAATGTTTCTTTTCTTTGCTTTTCTCTTGATATGAATATATAATGAATAATGATTAATGATTATGAATGCAAAGGAAAATCTCATATTGATGAATTGAAACCATTAAATTGATGAAGTGGTGTCAACATTAATTCCCCCCTTGTTCTTGGAAAATTGCTAGAAAGGCAAGCCATTTTAAAAATATCTTGGAGAATGCAATTTAATCTAACATGAAGATGCAATTAATCTAACATGAAGAGGCAATGCAACTAATTGTCCTTGAGGTTTGTGAAAGAAATGCAAACTAAGATATATTTCCATCATAGAGCGTTGTGGAACTAGGAGTCAATATAATCCTTACTGGTGCCACTGCGACCATAATAATATGAATATGACTTTCTCTCATGTGGTAACCCCTTCTACGAAACCAAATACAACCCTCACTAGTTGAATGACCAACTATGGGAGTATGAATACCGGTTTAATATAATTTAATGTTGCAAGTGGATGTTGGTATTAAGATATGGAAAATCTAAATAGCCAAGGTATCCTTTTGCGTGAACAAACAAAGGTTAACCCTCCTTCCTACATGAATGTACTCTATGGTTCTTTGATGACCATGTCCTTAGACTAATTCACATAAGTTAAAGGATCTTCCTCAAAACAGTCACTCAGAAGCTTAAGAAAACATCATGTCTCTATCATTGCCAATCTAGTCAAAACATCATCGATTAGCTAAAAAGAACATGACTAAAAAAAAAGGGTTAATGGAAACTCATCAGAAATTTCCAAGTGTTTGTGAAATGTATCAAGATTTTCAAATAAGAATTCCAGACAGTCTGATCATTTAGGGTGTGTCAATTTTTAATCCTGATAAAATAAGTCAATGAAACTCAAGGATCATGTTATGTGATCAAACTATTTAGGGTTTGAACAATGATATCTATCAAAGGTTCCAAATATCTCTCTTCTGAATCTGAAAATCTTCTTCTGATGTGTGACCAAAATTTTGCACTATTGAATCTGGTTGGTAACAAAAATCTATGATGTGTGCCCCTAAGTGATAAATATGATCAATGTGAAACTTAGGGCAACTGAACTTAGAATGTGACAAAAATGTAGCTCTGAGACTTTATTAGGACAATGCACAAATGATGGATGTAATGAGGATATAGACAAGTGCGATGAAGAAACACAATATGTACAAATGCAACTAGGAAAGACCTAAGGGACAAAAGGCGCATGTTTCCAGGTTTTCACCTCTTGGGATTATTGCACTTTTTTCTCTTTTTTGCTTTTTTTTTTGCTAGCAATGGTGCCTATTCCTAGGTTTTCACCAAGGCACTTTTTTCTCTTTTTCAAAATGTTTTTGGCTTTTGAACTTTTTGATTTTTTTTATATTTTGATCTTTTCTCATTTTTTTGGTATTTTTGAATTTTTCCATGTACAAAGGTGGTGCTGACTCATCTGATACTCTCAACTTATACTCTTTCATCTGATACTCTTTCCTTTGACTCAGGTGTGGAACCTCTTAAGATGAATTCTATTGATAGGTTCTTGCAATTCATCACCATCAAAATCAGCCAATTTGTAGGTCCCCATTCCAAATGAAGAAACAATGACAAAAGGACCAAGCCAATTTGCTTCCCACTTTCCTTTCTTTTCTCTATCAGCCTAATTTTTTGGATTTTCTCTCAATACTAG
>MU226429.1:1450139-1464943 GCA_018584345.1 Thuja plicata
TTGACTTTAGAAAGATTGAGAATCCCATTCTTGGTTGTCGAACAAAATGTTGATGAGATCAGTCTCGCACTTGATTGAACCAAACTGATAGAATTGATTTTGAACTTGGTTGTCGTCCAAAGATCAATAAAATATTTTAAAAATACCAATTTTGAACTTGGTTGTCGTCCAAAAATTGATAATACTAATTCTAAACTTGGTTGTCATCCAAAAGCCAGTATGAAGCTACTAGGAGATTTTTAAAAATCTTTTAAAATGAGGAAACATAAGATATCCAGCTCATGAGAACCAAAGCTTTCTATCCAACAATTCTGACTTAGTCAAGAAACTGTTATGCCCCTAGTTTGTTTGATAATGAAGTCATTTTTTATGCAATTTCAAGCAAAAATTTACTTGATGATAGTGTAAAAATTTACTTGATGATAGTGTGACCATGCCCCCTCACGAATGAAATTGAAGGAAAAAAAAATCCCTCAATTGAATAGATCATAACACATGCAGGAAGTGATAAGGCCAGAAAGAGTGGAGTAGAAGAAGGTGTGTTTAAAAATAAACACATGATTATCAAGTTAATTACATGAAAATATGAGTGATAATGATGTTTAGATCAAGATGTATGATGAAATGTGTAGTATTTCCCAATGTGGTGAACAAATGAAGCAAATTCACAATTTTTTTGAAACTGTCACAAAATGACACTATGCTACTGAAAATGTCGTAGGCACCTTCAATTTGGCTCCTGATTGAGGAAAAAAGAACACAAATGATCTTGTAGTTGTCCGAGAGGAGTGTCAAAAACCCTAAATATCCCAAAAGACCCATATAAGCCTCCAAATTGACCATTTCACTATTCATTTTGACATTCAACTATAGCAAATCAGAGAGCTCTACAGAGAAAATGGTGGTCCCCGTGAGGAAACATCGATTCAAGCTTAGCCAATGACACTAGCTACCAACTGATTACCCACCACCGGTAAGTACCCGATAAACTACCTCGTGAAATTTGAATTTTGTAATTTTAAGAATTTTTGTGCATTTTAGAGCTTGTAGAAGGTAGGATCGCATCCTGTGAAATGCGCATCACATCCAGTTTTTCCCGAATCATATCCGGTTTTACTTGGATTCTGCTTCGCATCTAGGTTTTTCCAGATCACATCCAGTCTTATAGATTTAGTCTTGTTTTATGAAGAAACCCATCAGGGGGTCGCATCCTATATTTCAGGGATCGTATCCCAAATTTAGGATCGCATCTTGCTTTTCGAGGATCACATCTTGTATGCACAATCGCATCCTATATTTCTAGGATCCCATCTAGTAGAAGACTTAGGATTTTAAATTTCTTTGATCTATTTGCATCCTGCAAACTTGAAATGACTTAGTAGAGTAGGAATATCCCCTTTGTTGTAGATAGAATGATGATGCTTTACTATGTTGTCAAAAATGAGGCCTAGTTTGAGGTAGTCACCTTTCGAGGCACTTATCCTGTGTGAGTTCTAGCATTGTCTGGATAATTGTCAGATGATGAGTAGACTACCGTGATCTAGTGTGGATTGCGAGAACTGATTGGTTTACCCAAGATCAGGGTAAACTGAGGGTTTTTGACTGCTCAGGCTGAGAGGTGGCATTCAGAGAACAACACCTTCCACCTACCCACTGGTGAGATCACTATGACACCCGAGGATGTTTGGAGGATCTTGTGTGTGCCCATGGTTGGACATGAGGTGTTCTTCAAGTCGATAGCTGGTGTGGCGATCGGGACTGCTTGGAGATTCTTCCAAGATGATAGTATAGATCGCAGTTACCTGTCCTGGGACTACATGGTCGATCACTATGATCGATTAGCTGTATACTTAGCTAGATTGGTAGGCGGCATCCTTATGCCAGACAGAGGGAAACATGGTTTCTTGGTGGGTTGGGTCAGCATGGTGGAGCAGATGATCATCCACCACCGAAAATTTTCCTGGGGGAGCTACATATTAGCTCACATGTACCATGAGCTTCAAGAGATTGTATACCACCATACTCACAGCATGACTGTGGGTAAACTAATTTTGCAGATTTGGGCCTGGGAGCACATCCCTGTGACATGGCCGATTGTTGATAGGTAGAGGGCACCTGAGTAGCCCTATGTGTATATGTATGCAGGTCTCTTATAGAAGCCCCACCTAGGCAAGGTTAATTATTGGCGTCGATTATTTGACAATATGACAGAGGTCGTATGGTGACCATACCTATACTGTGAGGTATGGACTTCTGATGCACGGCAGGTTCCCTTTTTGTGCCAGAGCAGATATTTGATTAGGTGCACGAGATATATTATTGAACTCTGGTAATAAAGAAGTGCTCAATAATATATATTATTACCAGAGTTCACAGATATATTATTGAGCGCTAAGATCCCCCCTTTTGTACATTACATTGATTTGTATATATATCTAATTCACACTTTTTGGCATACTGATTCTCTTTATGTGCATTGATACACTGTATATTATCTGATACACTTTTTGCTGTGATACTCTTTATGATTACTGATACTCTTGATGCTCACTAGTACTCTTTATGCTTTGATTTGTATCATGTTTGTAGTTTCTGGATTCTGACATGTTTCATGTGGTAAATGTATCCATTTTTCTTTCCATAGATGTGGTAAATGTATCTATTGCACATGTGATGATATCTTGATCTCGTGATGAATTAGTTTATAGATGATAACATCATTTTATAATGTGGATGTGATTAGTATATTACTGACATGAACAAATGATATTTATGTGAAAATGCAAATGCATGTTTCTTTGTTTTTCCAATATATGTATGGATGCACTTAGGATGTAGAAGTAAAAATGCAATACATGGATGTTTTATTTTTGTATTTTCCAGTTTCGTTTTTCCAAATGAATGCAAAATGTATGCTATGGATGATATCAGTAATATAAATGGTGTAATTAACTTGATATTTGTAGAAGATAGAAACTATGTTTTGAGCTTAGATTTCCTTATGTTTGTTATGTACTGTTGAAAAAAATGCATCAGGCAATCTCTAAATGCAACTATATGAAGACTCTTAGGACTTGTCACTGATTTAGAAAATATTGCAACATTTTTATCATCATTAGGCGCTTTTTAGAATGGATACCACCTGATAGTACAACCATCACTAATACCCACTGATATTATGATAATATGAATACTATGCTTTATTGAAATATTAGAAATAGACTTAGGCATCAAGGCATAGAAGCCAGGATAACAAAATAGTCAACTTCCTTTTAATATACCAGTTTTTTATTAAGGTAAGATATTGAACCCGCAATGACTTTGAAAATTCATATCCTTGGGTACATTATGATTCGTATACCTTAGTGAGAATCTAGATCAGAAAATAGACAAGGAAATTATTTCAAACTCACCGTAGTTTACACATAACAAAGATCGAGATATATGCGGCTATCCACCCATAGTGGCAGCTCTTACCATAAACATCCAAGTTAGGTGAAATTTATAGGTTCATTTTGAAACAATCACCATACACAGAAAATCAAGAAAATATTATGCCCCCAATCCTTGCGACTCTTTGTCTTTGCATAAACATCATTGAGTAACTAAGAAGACATAATAAATCATAAATTGAGAATCAATCAAATAAAATTTTATAATTACTTAGATGCCCCTAGTTGAAAAACATCATCAGGACATTTAAAGAATCATAATCATACCATTATCAAACTATGTGTTTAAGTAGTACTTGTTTATTCATCTATCAAACATAGTAAAGATTCATCAATCAGAAAATCATAATATAAGAAATATGGTGTTCCATGTTTGTGCCTTGATAGGATAATTTTGTTCATGTTTGTGATCCAATACGGCTTTGTAGGAATGTTAGTGAATGTTTAATGTTACATCGCATGTCGTCAAAAGAAACCTTTGTTTTGAGGAAGTGACATTATTTTTCATGTATTGAGAAACATTGTGTCCATGAGGCAAACCCGCCTAGAGAAACCTAGCAACTGCAACTGACTATGCAAGCGAGGATAAGAGAGTCATGTAGGAAAATGAAGTCAACGTATGAGCATAGGTGAAATAATGAAGGCCTAGTATCAGTAGTGCATTTATAAATGGAGCGTAGAATACAAGTGACACCTAATTGCCAGGTTTTCACCACTTGGCAAGATCTTTTTCTTTCTTTTTGCTACCAAAATGCCTGTTTTACCAGGTGCTCATCAAGGTACTTTTCTCTTTTTCAATTTTTTTTCTATTTTTGCTTTTTTGAGTGTTTTTGTAGTATCAAGGTGCCTGTTTACCAGGTTTTCACCAAGGATACCCATTTTCTAGGACCTTTTCCACTATTTTTGGATTTCTTTAGGATCAATTTTCTGAGTGTTTTTGGTGTTTTGCAGGAACTTTGTGCTGTACAGGCTCTGCTAGTCGAACATTAAGCATAGAACCACTTCAAATGTAGTGTGTTGATAGGATTAGGAAGAACGTCTCCCTCAGGTGTAACTAACTGATAAGCTCCAGTCCCAAAAGTAGTAGTGATAACATAAGGTCCCAACCAGTTAGGTTCAAACTTTCTTTTCTACTCTCTGTTAGGCTAGTTCTTAGGATTCTCTTTCAGGACAAGGTCTCCTACCTCAACCTTGCATGGTTTGACCTTCTTGTTGTAACCTTTGGACATTCTTGCTTGGTACACTTTGAGGTGATCAAATGCCTATTTCCTACGCTCATCCTGTAGGTCCAGAGAGTTTATCCAATCAATGTGGTACTATTCATCAGTTACTAGTCCTTGTAGGGAGATCCACAAAGATGGGATTTCAACCTCAATAGGTAGTACTGCCTCGGTGCCATAGACTAGAAAAAATGGTGTGGCTCCAGTTGGTGTTTAGATGCTTGTTCTGTAGGCCCATAGTGCCAAATTCAGTTGTAAATGTCAGTCTCTGCCAGACTTGCTCACAGTTCTGTGTAGGATTTTGAGAATATTTTTGTTTGACACCTCAGCCTGTCCATTACCTTGAGGATAATAGACCGAAGAGCAATGTTGAGTAATGTGAAACTGTTCATAGAGGTCATCAATGTCTTGGTTTTTAAATTGGCCCCCATTGTCTGTCACAATTGAAGAGGGTATCCCATATCTATAAATAATGTAGTTCAGAATGAACATAGCCACCTATTTGCCAGTGGCTTTGATTAGCGGCACGGCTTTGACCCACTTTGTGAAATACTCAGTGGCCGTAATGATGAACTTGTGTCCATTTGAAGAGTTGGGATATATCTATCCAACCAAGTCAAAGGCCCATTGCTGGAATGGACAATGTGTTATAAAAGGTATGAGTTCTCTGGCAGGAGTGTGGATGAGGTTTCCATGTGTCTGGCATTTAAGACATGCTTTGGAAAATTGAATAGCATCTTTCTCCATGGTGGGCCAATAATAGCCTACTCTAAGTAGTTTTTTAGCTAATGAAAAGTTGTTTGAGTGTGATCCACATACACCTTCATGGACATATTTAAAGCTAGATCTGACTCTTCTAGTTCTAAACATCGAAGAAGTGTTCCGTCGAGATTGCGTTCATATAGGTTGTTAGTTATGAGGACGTAATGCGATGCTGTCCTAATTAGGGATCTCTTTTCATTTCTAGATAGATTGGCAGGAGTGGTTTGGTCAGAAAGGTAAGTAATGATACTGGCATACCGAGATTGATCTGGGGTATTTAAGGCACATATTACTTGGTATTCAGGATTAGCAAAGGCAAGATAGGATATTTCTTCCACCAAGAAGTCATAGCGGAATTGATGTTTCTCTAGTTGTAACATGGACGCCAAGGTAGCCATAGCATCTACTGCTTTATTCTCTAATCTTGGTATCTGTTGGAAGGTGATGAAGACAAAGTATTTCTTCAAATCATCAACTAGTTGCTTGTAGGGAATCAATTTTTCATCTCTTGTTTGATATTCCTCATTGATTTGATTGATAACTAGTTAAGAGTCACCATATATGTGTAACTCAATGATCTTCCATTCTATGGCAAGTTTGAGGCCATTGACTAATGCTTCATATTCTGAGATATTGTTGGTGCATGGAAACATTAATTTGTAAGATTTGGGAATCTTATATCCTTGTGGAGTAATGAAGAGAACCCATGCTCTAGATCCTTGTTGAGTAAATGACCCGTCAAAGTACATCTTCCATGAATGTTCAGTGAGATGCATGATTGTTTCATCAAGAAATTCAATTAGCAATGGTGCATCATCCTAGAGTGGCGAATCAACCATTTTATCTATAAGTACCTGTCCTTTAATAGCCCTCCTTTCAACATACTCAATGTCAAACTCACTTAGAATGAGGACCCATTTTGCCAAGCGGCCTGTTAATGCTGTTCTACTTAATAGATACTTGAGAGGATCAATTATAGCAATGAGCTTGACTGTATGCGAGAGCATGTAGTGTCTCAATTTTTGTGATGCGAAGACAACTGTTAAGCATGCTTTCTCAATATTGCTATAATTGAGCTCATAAGCGACTAAAGTTCTACTAATGTAGTAGATAGCGTGCTCTTTCTTTGTTTCATCCTCTTGCGCCAGTAATACTCCTAGTGATGTAGCTGTAGCTAAAATGTATAGGAGAAAAGGTTTTCCATGAATAGGAGCCATAAGAATAGGTGGTGAAGCTAGGTATGCCTTTAATTCTTTGAAGTTGGCTTCACAGTGTTCATCCCAATTAATAATCTCCTGATAGACTGGAGTCTCCCTTGTAGTGTCCTTATTTGGCTGATATTACGTGGAGTCATTTCTAGAATAGCTTTTACCTTTGCCAGATCTACCTTGATTCCCTTAGCTGATACTATGAATCCTAGGAGCTTACCTGATTGGACCCGAAAGGCACATTTCTTTGGATTGAGCCTGAGTTGGAACTGTTCCATTCGATCCAATATCTTTCTTAAATCTGCAATATGAGTACCTCTTTCTTTGGATTTAGCCAGTGTGTCATCGACATAGTCTTCCATGTTTTTTTGCATCATGTCATGGAATATGGTTGTCATAGCTCTTTGATATGTTGCTCTGGCATTCTTTAGCCCAAATGGCATGATGTTCCAGCAAAATGTGCCCCATGCACATGTGAATGCAGTTTTCTCTTGATCCTCAGGGGCAATCTTGATTTGACTATAACCTGAGAATCCATCCATTAAGGAATACATCTGGTAGCTAGCTGTAAGGTCTATGATCATGTCAATATTTGGTAGAGGGAAGTCATCCTTTGGACATGCTTTGTTGAGGTCTTTGAAGTCTGTGCAGATCCTAATAGATTTATCAATTTTAGAAACATGGACCACATTGGAGATCCAAGCTGCATAGGCAATGACTCAAATGAATCCAACTTTTAACAATTTTCTAATTCTACTTTTACCAGTAATGCAACATGAGGATGCATTTTTCTAAGTTTTTGTTTCACAGGCTTGATCCCAGGAGCTATAGATAAGTGGTGCATAATGAGATTAGGATCTAGGCCTGGCATATCAGTGTAGGACCATGCAAAGTTGATCTTTTTCTCCTTCAGGAATTCTATGAATTGTTCCTTCTCTTCTTCTAATAGGGATTGTGCTAGATGAACTATCTGAGGATCTTCAACAGTGCCCAAGTTCATTGGCTGTGTTGGTTCAATTAATACCAAAGATCTTTCTTGAAAGTGTTCAGGGAGGATATCAAGAGTCTCATCCTTTGGCACCTCTAAGAGGTTTTCACCATTGGATATGTCTTTTTTCTTTACTATTTTGGGATCTGATACTGCCACAGAGTGGTTTTCACCATCAGTCTGCTTTTTCTTTTTATTTTTCAATTTGTGACTAAGAAACTTGATATCCTCCTATGACATGTTCTCACTCCTTGCATTGGTGGAAGAAGGGTAAGGTTCACAAACATTAAGATAACAAGATAGAGAGTGGTCATTGGGAAAGTTGAGCATAGGTGTAGGATCTGTTTTAGTCCAATCAATTAGGTCTAGAAGAACCAATTTTAGGGAGTCAGATTCTAAGAAGGACAACATCGTGTTAGCATCAAAACCATTAACCGACATGACACGGTCTATTAAGTTAATATCTTTGATGTTTGGATCAATAAGAGCGAGATCATTGTTAAAACGGTCGTTGTTAGTCATATATGGATCAAACTCTAGTGACTCATCAGTAGATAACTCATCATCATCTCTTTGTAAAAGGAGGCTTCTCGCTTGTAGCCTATGAACTTCTTCTAGAGTTATGTACTCACCAGTGTCTCCATTAATGATCAGGGGAAGGAACTCTTCTTCTACTTCAGGAGGATCATCGTCATTGAAAGGGATGTTAGGTCATCTACTAGGAGTTGCGGGAGCTGCAAACATGTTAATTGTGTCTATCCCAATTTCTTCAGAAGCAATAGATAACTGATCATACTCATAGTCATGAGAGTCTGTGACATCATCATCAGATCTATTCAAATATTCAGCAATGTTTATTTGATGGACTCAGTTAGCTGCTTGTAGATCAAAGTGAGGTAGATCGAGGACATGTGTAATGGTGACCAATTTCCCCCATTTAGGATGTAAATTCTGTGGCTGAGGTTCTTCTTGAGTGATTGTAGCTATGGTGTCTCCTACCTCTTGAATGGGTGGTTGTTCTAGCAAAGGAGTATGAAGATCCTGTGGTACCTCAAAACTAGGTATGTAGCATTCTCCTTGATATTCAAGATTCTCTATACCAATATGTAGAAATCTCTCATAAAGCCATGGTTCAAATACTATTTCATCTATTTTATCACTCTCTACTTCAAAAGGTGGACTCTGCTTTGAAGTAGGTTTGTTGGATTGAGTATTAAAGCCCAATCCTATTTTATCTCTATTGAGGCGGAACTCCATGGGTACGGGTTCAATGATCCCTCATCCTGTGTCATTTAGAGGTCCCTTTCCTTTGTAACCCATTTTTTTGAGGAAATCATATCCCTTTCCATACTATTCTGGGGATATCTTTACATTTTTTACCTCAGAGTCCACTGGTTCTCCTTTGTAAAGCCAATTTAAGACTGCCTGCTCTTCTTTGTTATCTAAAGAAGATGTGGATGCCTTTGTCATACCAGTAGCCTTGTGTACTTCTGGTTCCTAGATTGTGAGAGGTGTGAATGTTGATGACAGTTTTCTATAGGATCTTGGTGATACTGGAAGCTTTGTCAGGGAGGGAGTCAGGTCCAAATTGTATTCTCCCATACATGTTTCTTGAAGTTTCAATGTTTTGCTAAAGCCCTTCATGACCATGTCTTTGGTAGTTTCAGGAGTAACTACATCCATAGCCTCCTTTTTGTGTGGGACCATGCTACCTGCTTTAATATTGTTGCAAGCGAAGTTGGCATCCACAGGAATTGTTACCTCTATTCCATTATGTGGGAATTTGATGCATTGATGATAAGTGGATGGTATAGCTTGCATCTCGTGGATCCATGGTCTCCCTAGTATAATGTTGTAGGCTAGTGGTAGATCCATAACTTGACATATAACATCTCTTTTAGTTGGTCCAACTCTGATGGGTAGACAAATAATACATCTGGAGGATCTTTCTTCCTCATCATAAGCTTTGATGGTTATCTTGTTTCTAGAGTCAATTTTTTTCTCTGAGAGGCCTAGCCTCCTGACTAAATCCAGGGTACAAATATTCAATCCAACGCCTCCATCTATCAATACGCGTCTAACCCAGGATCGATGAATAAGGACTTTGATATGGAGGGGTTGATTGTGTGGATGGGTCAATGACTTGTCATCCTCCTCAGAAAAGGAGAGGTATTGTGGCACTGAGATGTGACTGACCATCACTTGGAATTTGTCTATATCTATATCCATTGGAACATTAGCAGCATGTAGAGCTTGTTCTAGGATTTCTCTATGCACAATGGATATTTTGAGAAATTTGAAGATGGAAATTTTGGTAGCGGTTCATTGTAGTTGGTCTACCAAGTCATATTTTTCTCTAGGGATAGTGATCACGTGTTTTTTTGCTGGTTTAGGAATAGTCACAATAGGAACCTTGGGTGTTGACGCTGGTGTCAATTTTGGAGGTCCCTTGATTGTAACCTGTGCTTGGCTCCGGGTTACAACATTTGTGGAGGATGAGGCTGCTTTGATGGTGACCATGTTGACAAATTCATTTTTAATGTTGAGCATATTGATCACATTGTCATTCTTGGAATAGGTGTAGTTTACCTCATTACCTTTCCCTTTGGATGTTTCTCCTTGATTGTAACTAGGGAATGGTTTATTAAATGTTGTGTGATCTTCATTCATAGTGTGTCCATCCACCTTGATCTTACCCCCTTCGATGAGATCCTGGATAACGTGCTTGAGCTTGAGACAATTATTTGTCTTGTGTCCCTTGTTTTTGTGGAAGACATAGTAAGAGTTATCATCCCACCATCTAGGTTTGACCATTGGTTCCCAAGGTTTAGAATCAGGAATCGTAAGGACTTTGTTATCCACCAATGTTTTTAAGATGGTCTCAAGAGGTTCTCCCAAAGGTGTGAATGTTTGTTTGGGTTTTGAATTCCATGTTCATCCCTTGTCATTATCATTGTTGGCTTTGGGAATGGGAGGTGTTATTTTAGCCTCCTTACTTGATTGCATACCATTGGTCAGATTGAATACTTTGGTTTTGGAATTAATGTTAGAAGCATCAACCACTCCCTCATTGACAACATTTTTATTTTGTTTCCACCATTTAGGCTTGGAATTGGAGCTACTACCTTTGCTTTCATTTTGTAGGGTAATCTCCCCCTTTTTGACCATGACTTCTTCAATACAGAGTGCATTCTTAATCATCCTATCGAAGCTAGGAGAATCTTGCATTTGTAGAGCATAGCTCAATTTAGGTATGAGATTATTAACAAAGATCTCCATATTTTATGTTTCAGGGATGACTCTTGAATATCGTGCAAAGATCTTCCTCCATCTTTGTAGGAAGTGAGTAAAGGATTCCCCCATTTTCTGCTTGGTGTTACATAGATCCATCATGGTGACATCATGTTGAATATTGTAGGAGTAATGCTGAATGAACCGTTGCATTAACTCATCGAATATTTTGACTTTAGGATTCAATTTTGAAAACCACTCCATGGCATTTCCTCCTAGACTTCCTGGAAATAGTCGCATGAAATAAGTGGGTTTGTGCATGTACTCAATGCTAAGAGCACAAAATTCTCTCACATGGTCATGTGGATTGGTTTCCCCTATGTACTTATCATATTTTGGTCTTGCCACATTAGGAGGAAACGGGACCATAGTGATACTTTTGTCGTAAGGAAATGGACAAATGGCGTCCAAAGATTATTTTGTTTTTGGTTTGTCCTTCTCTTGTTTGAGGTTTGTGAGCTCTGTTTGCATTTGATTGAGCTATTTAGTAAGGATGGATATGGGGTTTGGTACCTCCTTTTCTTTGAGATCATTCACATTGTAATCCTGGGGTAATTTGACACCCATGGATGCTAAATGGAGGAAGTATTTTTCCTTGTCATCTCCAATTATTCATTCCAACAGCTTATGGACTCTCTTACTTTGTTTAAGCTTCTCGTATTCATCTTTAGGGATCTCTTTGTCACTATCTGACCCAAATGGATTACGTTCAATTCTGGGTCTTTCTTCCTCTTCCATGCCTATGGATTGTGCTTGTTTGCCATCATCATAACCCTCAAAGGCTTTACTCCAATCGTTAGTGTTGCTACCCATTTGAGGTGAATCAAAATCAAATAGGGAATTGCGAGAAGTTTCTCTTGGAAAGTGTGATGTTTTAGGAGGCACTTTGGATCCTTCATTTGTGTACTTGTTGCATCTCATGTTAACCATGAAGTTTGTTTCTCAGCTTTGTCAATGTTTCCCAATAGTGCTAGCAAGGATTCCAGATCGTTCAAGTGGGTGTGTCTAGGTAGAAGTCACTGTTTGTTTTTTGGTGGATGTAAATGATTCCAGCGTCAGAGGGTTAGAATGCCCTGATAGTGAGCTAGGAACCAAGTTGTTGATAGAGAATGGGTAGACCACACGTATTGAGCGGATCGTGAAAGACTAACTGAGCATGCAAGGTAGATGTTTTGAAAGTGTTTTAAAAATAATAGTAGGGAGACCTGAAGAGACAATAGGGACCAGCTAAAGAGAAAAAAGGATACCTAAAACAACTAAGACTTCCTAGGAAAAGCTGCTATAAATGCCCACTATCCTGAATACAAGCTCCCAGATACGATCCTTTGACAGAACCATATGCGATCCTAAATCTTGGATGCGATCCTAAATCTTGGATGCGATCCTAAAAAACTAGATGCGACTATATGTTTGACCAAATATGATCCAATGCACCAGATATGATCCTAAATACCATATATGACTCAAGAAAAATGGGATGCAATTTTATGATGGTTTTGTCAGTTTTTGTCCATTTTGAAAATTTTTCTTTTGAGGAACGTGAATTTGTTTGTTTCCAAATTGCATCAAGAGGTATTGTAGGGTGTGAAAAACACTTGTACTCCAGGGTATGAAATTTATTAATTTTTGTGAGGAGCTTATCTTTTTAGTGATCTTTCTGACATGTCAGACAGTTTTGCATTATTAAAGGGATGAATCAAACACACATCTTTTCCTATTCTCTAGGTGGAGGATGAAAATCTTTGCTTGTTGACTTAGGTACATACTCAAATGCTAATTAGAATATAGCCATCACCAAGCATGCAATGGCTCCAGTCATGATGCTGTATTAGCCGACTCCAAATACAAGTGAGGGCATGATATGATGAGTGTCTTAGGGCAATTACTTTTTGCCTTGCACAAAGATTATCACCCTTTTGGGGATGAATCAGGAATTCTTTCAGTTGAATGTGTTGTAGATTATTGGGCAATCCATTCAAAAATGTCCCCCATAGAATTGTACAAGGAAAAATTGAGGTGTATAGCCCTATGAGTACCTAAATATATATAGTCTCAAAAGAAATATTCAAGTGGCTCCGGTCTATATATACCCCGATATGTTCAAGGAATGATGTCAAAATTCCAAGAACAAAACTAGTTCCGTCTTCCGAGGCTTTGGCCTACAAGGAAGAAACTATTTATAGTGAGTTGGAAGGATCGGCGTAAGACCTGTCCTCACTTGGGTCATTCCCGGGATATTTTTTCCTCAATCGACAAGCCCTCTACTATTAAAAAGATCGGTAACCAGGATTGGTGAGCTTAGGAGTTCTAGATTTCTGATTCTTCAAAAGAAGAGCATACTCTCCTAGTCCATGTCATTTTCTCCTCAAGCACTATAAACAATGTTCTTTCCCCCAAGCTATGTTGAGCTTGTTTTAATGATTCTTATTTTAAAGAAAATTGAAAGCTTTTGAAAAAGGGAAATTTGTCTTGTTCAATTACCACAATGATTTAATGCTTTGTTTTGTTCAATTACTGATTTCCAAAAGTAATTATATGATTGAACTTGTTCAATTAACCCACATGATTTAGTGCTTTGTATTGTTCAATTATTTTTCCAAATTGAATTTAAACAATGTGTTTGTTGTTCATGTACTCCCAATTTCGTCACAAATGATAAGACAACGTCTGACTTTCTGATTTTCTTCAAGACGAAAAGAGCACAATATCTAATTGTCTTAGCAAGTTTGAGAAATGGTTTTCAAGTGTCCAAAAATAAGATAAATAGAAGTCAAGACGGAGAGGGTTTGGTAACCTATAACAACCACATTAGTATCCTTTTAGTCCAACTCCATGAAACCCACCAAAAAGTACCTGCAAACACTTGTTAAGCTACAAAGTACAGAAAGCACAACTTGTCAAACTTGTTAGGATTAGATAAATCAAATGGACAAACTTTAAAACATAATACGATCCTAAATTTCACTAGATGTGATGTAGTATCTGGGATACGATCCTATTTACCGAATATGAGCCCTTGCTGACCAGATGTGAACCAAAACTAGATACGATCTGGGAAATCCCAGATGCGATCCATAATTTACGCGATGCGAGGGTGTATCTGGGATGCGAGCCTGCAAGATTAAATGCGATTCTATGTCTAATTCCTAAGCCTGCAAATTGCCAGAAAAGTGTTAGAAAATGAGGCTAAATTGAAATTTGAGCCCCACGGTGGGTGCCAGAAATGTGCGCGTGTATACAGGAACCTGTTGAGAACAACATAAATACTCAATAAGTCATTATATTAGTCCAAAAGGGTTAGAAAAGCATGCGAAACCCACTAAAACTGACCTATTGCCTTTTAAATAGAAAGAGTGTAATTAATAACATACTAGCCCTTAGAATATGCTATAAATCAGTGACCAATACTATTCTAGCATGAAGGATTTAATTCAAATTTAAGCTAAAAAGATGAAAAAGCATGTAATCTAGCTTTAAAAGATGAAACTAAAACAATGAACTAGCATGAGAAAATAAGTGAAATGCAAATCTAGGATGAATCCAAAAGCATAACAATGTGATTTTTCTCTAAAATGTGAAGACTTATTTTCTCTCAAAACAGGCTTCTATTTATAGAAGAATGAGAGAGACAGAGGGGGGACAAGGTTCATTTATGAATTAGAAGACTCATAAATGAAGATGTAAGAGTCATTAATCCCTAAGGAATTAATAAGGCATGGGAGAGACATAGGCTTTAGGCATCTTCATTAATAAGATATTAATGAAAGCCTTAAAGAGGCAAGGGAGGATGTAAGAGAGTGGCTTGAGCAAATGGACTTTAAGAAAGTCCAGCTTGAGAAAGTGGACTTTCTCAAGTGGGTTGAGTTGCTAAGCATTCCTTAAT
>MU226429.1:1465231-1476434 GCA_018584345.1 Thuja plicata
ATATTTGATTTTTGATTTGATTTGATTGGTCGAAATTGATTTGAATTACATGGCTATAATAGTTAATATAAATCAGTGATAAAAATCACCTAGGACATTAAATTGATTTAAAGAATTATGCCAAGCAATAATAGGGTTGTTTGGACATAATCGAGGGTATGATCACACTTAGGAAAAACAGGGTCCATAGTTAGAATAGAGAAAATTCTGGTGGTTACAGAATGATCATACCCTTTGAAGATCTTTCCTCCTCATCATAAGCCTTAATAGTGATTTGCTTCTTTGGATCAATGGAAGACTTAGATAACCCTTATGACTTGACAAGGTTTAGAGTGCAAATATTAAGACCAGCTCCACCATCTATGAGAATTATCTTGACCCTATGTCTTTGGAATAATACCTCTATATGCAAGGGTAAGTTTTGAGGGTGTGTGATAGACATGTCATCTTTCTCTAAAAAGGAAAGACAATGAGGGGCTATGAGATGCCCTACCATGTTCTAAAATTTGTCTTCCTCCAAGTTTATAGGAACAGTGGATTCACACAAGGCTTTTTCTAGGATCTCCTTGTGATTAGGAGATAATTTCAAAAACTCCAAAATTGATATTTGTGCTGGAGTCTTTTGTAATTGATCCACCAAAATATAAGGCTTTGTTATGGGTGGTGCTTGTTTAGCCAAAATAGTTGGTGTTTTAGGGCCAATAGTAATAGGAGTACCCCCTTGTAGGGTAACCTTTGAGGCTACCCCATTGTAGGGTAACGTTTGAGGCTTTCCCCCTTGTGATGGCATTAGAGGACCCTTGAATAGGTTGATCTTTGATCACAACAACATTGATAGTATTGTCATAAGTATGAGAAAAGTTAACATTATGACTGCCTCTTGCATTATTTGCACTGTTTCCTCCATTGTTTGAATTGGAAGATTCTCCTTTTTCATGTTTATAGAAAGAAGTTTTAAAGGTTGTGTGATCCTCATTAGTTTGAGGGCCATCCACTTTTATCACACCATTTTCTATGAGATCTTTTACCACATGCCTAAGATGCATGCAATCATTGGTCTTATGTCCTCTATTTTGATGATACTCACAATGGTTATTCTCACTCCACCAATTCGGCTTGATTTGAGGTTCATATGGTTGTGCCACTGGTAAGTCAATAAGTTTATTTGCAATAAGTTTCCTTAATGCATTCTCCAATGGTTCACCCAAATTATTGAATGTCCTTTTAGGTGTAGGTGCAAAGAAAGGTTTAGGCTTGTAAGTCCCTTGATTATTCCCAAAGTTTTTATTAGTTTTGTTGTTGTTAAAGGGCACTTTGGGTTCTTGGTTCACATTATTGGCTTGAGCTGAGTTTTGAGTGATATTGAAAGGGTTAGCCTTTAAAATGTTAGCCTCTACCACTCCATCATTAACCACTCCTTTATTGTTGTTATTCTTCATCCAAAATCGGTTGTTGTTGTTGGAATTTCAATTTTGATTAGTGTTGGAGGTATTGTTGTTGTTTTTATTCTTGTTATCTTTGTAGAGTTTGGTTTCTCCACTTTTTATCAATACCTCTTTTGTTGTCACCCTGTTCTCAATTAGGTCTTGGAATGATCTAGGACATTGTAGTCTTAATTGATAGTTCATTTCATGATTCAAGCTGTTTACAAAAATATCCATCTTTTCCTTTTTGGGTACACTTCGAGGGTATCTAGAAAATTCCGCTCTCCATCATTATAGGAAAAGTAGGAATCCCTCTCCTTCTCTTTGTTTGGTGTTGCAGAGATTAAGGATTGTAACCTCATGTTTGATGTTATAGGAATAGTGAGTTACAAACTTAGAGGTCAATTCCTCAAAGGTGCAAATGTCGGAGGGAATAACCTCATAAGGTAAGTTGTGTCATGCATGAACTATAAACTTAGGGCAAAAAATTCCCTTAAGTGATCTTAAGGATTAGATATTCCTTCATATTTTTCATATTTAGGATAAATAACATTTCTTGCAAATGGGATCATGATTAAAGACTTATCAAATGGAAATGGACACAAAGTTTTGATAGAAAAGGGTTTAGGAGCCCCACTCTATTTTATCGTGTCCAATTGCATTTGGAAAAGTTGGAATTTCTTGTTCATGATGTCAATGGGATTAGCTTCAGCTTCTTCTTGTTTGAGTTTGGTGACATCATAATCATGTGGAAGTTTAAGACCCATTTGTGCTAGGTCTAAAAAGTACTTCTCCTTGTCTTTTTCCAACACTTTTTCCATAAGTTTCATGAAGAAACGGCTTTGCATAGCTTCATTAACCTTTTCATCGGTTAGCTCCTCATCATTAGGATCAATGTTTCCCCCATTGTTGGTATTGTTTATCCCTTGATTGTTTGGGTCCATGTGTGTTCCTCCATTGGTATTGTTGTTGGATCCTTTATTATTAGGATCAACATTTCCCTAATTGTTCATATCCTTGTTTACATGATTGATTAGATCGGTATCGATATGGCAAAATGGGAAAGACATCCTTGGTTCTATTTCCTTGATGGGTTCTTGTAAGGGCCTTGAAGAAAAAGGATCACCTGAAAAAGGACACTCTTACCTTAAATAAGATTCGTCTGGTTATAGGGTAGTCTTAATATAATGGGATCAAGTAAAAACTAGAATTAACATGAATCAAATGAAGATCGTAGGTTTTTAACTTGCTTAAATGATCAATCTGTGGATAAACTTGCAAAATGCCCAATAATGGAAAATTCTGATCTAGTTAAGTATTCATAGAGGTAAAATGTCCGAAAGGGTATCCAAAAATGAAATTTTCTTATTTTTAACCCCTCAGCATATACCCACTGTTTGCCCTTTTTTTGTTTCTGGGAAACACTTGTCTACATGTAGGCGGCCTTTTATCGTTGATAAGTGGTCACTAGAATCACTGTACGTGGTGCTCTGCAGTTAGCAGGTGGCATTTTCCTGTTGATAGGCGGTTTTAAAATGTTTATACGCGACACTTTCTAGTGGCTTACGTGGCTATTAAACAATTTCAAGCAGCATTTTAAGATTTGTACGTGGCCTAGTTTTTTTTGTACGTGGCTCTGTAATGATGGTACACGGTGCTTTGCTGACAAAAGTTGGTTTTATCAAATTTTTTTGTATTTTCTAGGTTTAAAAATTGAAGGGCTTTGATCAGATTTGTAAGAAAACAATCTTGCATGAAAACATAGTAGAAACTCAACACACACATCAAAGTTGTACCATATCCCTAAAACCACACTAAAAGTGTATGTTCTTGGATATTTTTATAGGTTTATACAAGAGTTTCTTCCAAACATTCTACCTTAAAGTCAAACAAATTTGTCTTTTAACAATGGCTCTACCAAGGTAGGTCTGCTATTTTTATCAAGGTTTTCAATTCCTTATGGTCTAAATCTTGTCAAGATCCTTTACCCCCTTGCGAGCTTCCCACATAGAAAAAAGTACAATTTTGCACAATCCTGAAGGAATACTCGAGGAAGTGGGGATGGCTTGCACAAGGTTTAGTCACTTTTTGATTAAGGTAAAGTGCATTTATTTATAGTGGGTTAGACGACATCACGGTAAACATGAATATCTCCCACTTTGGGTCATTCCCTCTCACCATCCTCGTAAGGAAATTATCGAGAGGTAGTCCCTTTAAAGCTCTATTTAGCTAGCATGAATATGGAAAGAAAGAATTGAACTCAGTCCAATAAGTTTGGGAATCTGATTAACTCAAAGAGTGAATAGCATATCCCTATTGTCTTTCTTTGTTCCAAACACCTCAAGAAAAAATTGTTCATTTTTAACCTCTTGACAAGGAGGTTCTTAAAAAGGAGATGTGTGGTTCAATTAATATTCCCTTTCTTTCTACCACCCAAACTTGACACTTTTGGCTTTTTGATCAACTTCAAAAATTTGAGAGCATATACCTAATGTCTCATTTGAATGGAAAATAGTAGGGTGTCCCTAATTATACTAGATTTAAATAATTTTCCACAAGTTAAGCAATGTAATCTTGATTAGATAAATACCTGGGTTTCGAAGATAGCAAGGCTAGGTGCATTTTTGAGTGATTTGGCTTATTTCCACTCACCTAGTGGAAATCGTCCCCACTCCGGCTCCTCCAACAAGTTAGTCAACACAAAGAGAGACAGAGTGAAGAAAACTTGGAAAACTAAAAAAGACAAATTCCCTCCTAAAAGCTCTTTTAATGAAAATCTTATTAAATCAAAGCTTAAAGAAGTAGGCATGAAAATTAATTAAAGAGTGGGAAATTTTCTCTTGTAAGAAAAAAACACTTTAATGTAGTGATCATACTAGTGTTCCTCCTCAAATAAACTCTCTAAAAGATTGACTGCATGTATTAGTTTGTCATTCTTAACCTTAATTCTCACATATTTGCTAAGCCTTGTGACCCGTTTCTCTGGTTTCTGCACCTTCGGGTGATTTTTCATCTGCAGGACAAAAAAATACAGAGATTCAAAACAGTGAGCAAATCAATAAAAACCTGATTTAAAGCAGAAACATTTTCGTGACATTTAACAGCTAAAAGGTAGCATTTAAATGTTGCTATGCGTAAATAGAAACTATCTAAGTGGCTTTTAAATCCTACTAAGCGGCTTAAAAAAATCAAAGGCGGTTAAACAAAATTAACAGGAGGCACAGAAAGTATAAGAGGCGGCCAAAGGTTGCTGGAAAGTGGCTCTTGAAAATTAGCAGGCGGCACACTTTATCTAGCAGGCGGTGCACTTTATCTAGCACGCAGCTGAAGAATGAAAGACGGAGATGAAAGAAACTCTGTAGGCGGTGCTTTAATGTTCATAGGCAGCTCTAAATATTGCATAGGTGGCTCTTCTCTTGTTTTTCTTCAAAATAACACAAAGAACAAGTAAAACACACAAAATATTTAAGATTAAAATGTTAGAAATGAGGCTTAGAGCCCCACAGTGGGTGCCATTTGTGTGTGTAAGATTAACACCTTCATAAAATTAGGATAATAAGCAACAACTCTATGAAAATAAAATTCTATTTAATCTAAGAATTTAAGTTTAAAACTCACATCATCTCATGGTTCTCTATCTAAGCTTTTTTAAGAGAGCTCTCAGTCTCAATCTCTCCCAAGGACAATCCTAGAATGAGAAATAAATGATAAACAATGCTCAAATCTAGCTCAAAATACTCCAAGATGTGTTAGAAAACAACAAATGCTCCTAAACATGATATTCTAGAAAGCTATGCAAATGCTGAAATATGATCAAAAGGTCTCAAATACTCTCCAAATGCCTATAATAAGGATTTTTTTCTCTTGAAATTCTTGGATCTTAAACACAAAGGAAATAGCTTGTATTTATAGCATTTTCCCAAGGGTAGGGGTAGAGTGAGTTGATCATGATCAAACTTTGGTTAAGTAAAAATCTTTGAGATGTTCTCAAATGGAGGGAAAGTTGGTTGGGTGTCTCAAAGAAATTAGGAATTAAATAACTCATTCATTTAATTAATTTAGCCATGGAAGGGTGAATGGGTTGGATTTGATCCTTTTGATTTGAGCTATATAATTAATTGATTAAAATCAATTGCATAATTTGATTAATCCCTTTAGGCTTGAATTTAATTATTTGATTTCATGATTATTTGATCTTTTAATTTGATTTGATTTTTTTCCACTTGATTTGATCCATTTGTTTTTCATTGAGATGAGATTGTCCAGGCATTTCGCTGAGATTTACAATTTTGAATGCTTTAAGATACACCTGTCAATTTTAGGTGTCTACAATACTTAGTCCTACAAAATGAATGCCTTAAAATACTTATAACAATTTACTACTTGTCGGAATGCTTTGTAAATTATTCTTATGTATGTTCACCGATAAGTAGTCTTATATTTACCAAAACACAGTAAATAGCTAGAGTATACCTATCAATCCAAAATTGCATATGTGAAATGTAAAACAGTAAATTAATGAAACATAAACACATAACACATGGATTTTTAACATGGAAACCCTATTAGGGGGAAAACCACTTGGACTGGTACCCAAAATTTTCACTCTTCTAAAGTGAGCTCGGTTAAGAGCCAACCTTGTTAAAGGTTACAAACACACTCTTAGGTGTGACCTTGTTAGAGGATTTAAAAGATAGTTTGTCACCTAGTACCTAGCATCTAATGCTACCATCCTTGATCAAACACTCACTTGGCCTATCAATAGGTATCAGGCATATCCAATGCTACTTTCTATGATCAAGCCTTTTGATACTCCTTGGGATGTATCTCAATTACAAAATACTTTTAAGTCCTGGTCAGTTAAGAGACTTGATGTTTCAATGGTTAAACTGAAACATTAAAGTGATCTGTTCACACATACAACTTGAATTGTAAATTTTTAGATCTATTGTAAGTGCATTACCTCTCTAATCAATATAAGCAATTCAATACCTTTGCTCCACACTATTCTACTTTGTGATGTTGTTTCACTATTTGTCGGTGTCTGCAGAATCTAGCTCTTTCCTCATCTTGTTGATAAGGTCTGAATGAAGACTTTCTTCTTCTTTAAAATTTCTTTAGCATCTTTCCTCTTTTCTCTTCACCCCAGTCAATTCGTAATGAATTGGGTTTGTCTTTTTATATACATGTTTCACCATTTCTTGGCTTTCTTGATTCTTGGCGTGATCTACAATTCTTGCCAATTAGATTTAAAGAAAACATAGTTTTATCTCGTAGAGATCTTCTTGCCAACTAGACAAAGAAGCTTTAAATCCATTACTTATCCTTGAATTTATCTGGTCGATTAAAAAAATGATAAGTATCAGTTAATTCTATTTATATCTCTTGACAGCTAAGCATTTTGTGGTTTCTGAACTCTTTGTTCTGTCAGTCAACACTTCAACTAGTCATCGGTGATAACTAACTATTCCATCAGTGTGACTTTAGTTATCATCAGAATCTCCATCCTTGTCTTTTCCATCAGGCAACACTATTCCATCAGGCAACACTGTGATTATGTCCATCGAGTTACTCTATTCTTTTCTCATCGGTAATGTTGTTCATTTGATCGTTGGGTAACATTGTGACTTTACTCTTTTACTCTGACCGTCGGTGTGCATTACGTCGGTGTATATAGTCACTTTGTAAATACTTGACTTATATGCATTAATAATAGCATAGCCTTTAATTCATTGGTTCTTTGAAGTCTTTGGCAGTATGTCCATGAACATATAGATTATATCAAGTTAACATCAATGAAAACACAATACATTAATTGATTTAATGCCTTGCATGATCATCAACTTAACATCTTCAAACATTCAATTAGTTATAGTTCATCAATCTCTCCCTTTGGCATTGATGGAAACACACTACATTATAACACTATATTATTACTAATGAAATATAAAATTGTGTGTACTTGAATGTGACCTATAAATCATGCACAAACATAGCATAGTATTTACTTAATTGTTTAACTTACAAATATAAACATGAGTTGTTTATCCTACAAATTAAATTAAAATGACTTGCTGCCTCCTAATTAGTTGTGGATGTTGAGTTTACCCTCAGAACAAGAGCCAACAACCTGAACATTACTAACATGGAGGATTTCTAAAGTATGAGAGAAGATGAAATTGCAATTAATCTATGAAATAGAATGCAATTAATCTATGAAATGAATTTGCAACTAATCTATGAAAGCTTGAAAGATGATGAAATTGAGATGTTAGATATGTAAATGAATTGCTTTAAAAATAAACATATCATTAATCCAAATTGAAATTAATCTAATTATGCAATTAAGCTCAAAAGCATGAAAGAAATGAGACAAGATTTAACTATAATTTTGATGCTCTCTAATTCATCCTCCCAAATGAAGAAAAAGAGGTCCAATTTATAGAAAACCATGGAAAGAGAGTGAAGAGTTTCTTGAAAAGAAACGGTGGCTTCTTCATTTCCATTTGAGAAAAAAAATGCAAAGATTATTTAAATAAAAGGGTGAATTATTGCCACATGAGTGTCCTTTCACATGGAATTATGGAATTCCTTTTTGAAGATAATTCTCCCAATAATTAAATAACCTTTCAATTCCTTTTATGTATATTAGCCAAAGGGTGTGGAATTGATTTAATTTAAAAGCACTTAGGACTTTTGAATTAAATCAATTAATCATAGGGATTTTTAGCTAATAATCTCTGAGAATTTAGGAATTAAATATAATGTCAGATTTATGCAAATTTGAGTTTTCTGCATTTGAAACTCAGTCAATTAAAGTCAATAAGGAGAAGAATTTGTCTAATACAATAGGACTTCAATGATGAGAAAATTGAAGGAACGCACCAAAATTGATTAGGATTATTAGGTTCCAATTTTGGGGTGTTACATTTTTCCCCTCTTTGAATTGATGTGTGAGCAGTGCATTGATTCAAAGAACAGTCTGAAGGGAAGATGAATATTTTGAAAGTCTAGGTTGGGTTTCCAAGACACTGAATAGATCGAGAAGTAGAGTCATCTGAGAGAATATCAGAATCAGGGTTAGATTTTCCCAATGTCCACTAATAGCTAATGAAGATCTAGGACTATCTCCAGAATTAGGGTTAGATTGCCCCAATACGAAGGTTAGCCTTCCGAGATCTAGGTTAGATTGCCTAGATAACAGTCTAAAGAGTTTTTAAGAGTCATCTTCAGAACGAAGTGTAACTTTTAGCAATTAGGGTTAGATTGCCCCAATACCCAATGAGATTTCAAGAATCATTTCCAGAATGAAGCCTGATCCTTGAGGATCCAAGTTAGACTGCTCAGATACCTAGAAAGATAAGATGACAAGATGTGAGACATCAAGATGCCCCTAGAGAATCAAGATCATGGAATATCCAATTTTTTCCATAAGGTACAAAAAAAACTAAATATGCCCCAAGTGATCAGATGCCCCTAGCGATGGGGACTTTTGATTCAAATCAGATTGATTCGAGAATGATGTGAAAAGATCAATGATGCAATCATCTTTCCCCCTTGAGAGAGAAATTGAAAGATGACACATCATAATGATGAGAGTGAGAAATTATAGAAAAAGATAGATCAAGAGAGAGTAGAATCAATTTAAAGCGATCGAGAGGTCCTATTGATTAGGTTTGACCATAGTTGACCAAATTTGACTAGAGTTGACTTTGATGAAAAGATTGTAGAAACTAAGAAAATGATAACAAGAGATAATCCTGACAAGAGAGCGACGCCAAGAAGATGACTGCACAACCATATATAGAAGTGTCAGATTTTGATTTGGATCACAAAAATTGATTGAGCATATAGATGAAGATAAAGAAGAGGATCGAACACTTGTGCAGATAAGAAGAATCCATGATGAAAGATGAGGACCTTTGAAGAATGAGAAGACAAATGAAGAGAGCACCAAAACTACCACGATGCAAGCCTAAAATGCGAATGCAAGCCTACAATGCAAATGCAAGCCTAAGCTAAATGCAATCCTAGGACTTTGGTTGTTGGACTCATCATATTTATCATCATCAGGTGCTTTTGGATCATCAAAGTCAATACAATCCTTACTGGTGCTGCTATGACCCTAAGAATATGAATATGACTTTCATCAGATAAAATATAGGAAACAAATGTAAGCACCAAGGCACAAAAGCCAAGGTGACCTGAATGTTGTTTCCAGCTTAATATAGTAATAATTCACAAGCAAAAACACAGTAATAACAGTCAAGGAGATAATTCCAACCTCCCCTTGGTGTACAAATAAACAAGATCGAGGGATGTGAGGCTTTTCCACCTTAATGCAGAAGCTCTTATCACATACACCTGGTTTATTTGATGTTGCTGGATCATCAAAACCACACCAACAAGAAGAAAACAAAGAAAATATCAGTGAAATTCATAAGAACAGACAACATACCAAGGAAGATTCAATAATATCTAAACATGTTTCAAGGTTTACGAATGTGTCTATGTTTAGGGTGTTGAAAAAAATTGATGTGCTTGTCAGTGCAATGTGTTTGATTGCTATCGAGAGATGTTTACATCGTGAGATATCTGAAGTGTGTTAGAAAAACACAGATGTGTCCAAAGAGAGTGTTGAAAAACACTATTGATTAAGGTGTTGAGAAACACCAGATTGTGCCAATAGAAAGTTGTCCTTCGATAAGGTTACTGACTCAAGTGTAAATCAAAGAGCGATCAAAATGAGGAACCACGCCCCCCAAGTAACGAATGGATCGAAGCTAAACAAAAAAATAGTGAAACGATGCGAGAAATCTCATTAATGTAGCGATAGTAGGTAGACTCAGTGAGAACCACTAGTGACTCTCACAAGAGATTCTCAAGCATAAAGGTCGATAACCAGGTCAAAGCATCAATGGGCAGACGCAGTGAGATCCACTGGTGACTGATGCGAAAGAGAGTCTCAAGAAGAGACAAAGTGCTATCGAAGCATTTGCAGGAAGACATAGTGAGATCCATTGGTGACCAATGCAAAAAGATAAGACAATGCCCCCTAGGCTAGGAACATGCCCCCAAGTAGGAACAGTTTCAATCCATGTGAGGTCAAGCAAAATCTTGAAGATGACTGAAAGAAAAAGCACACTAAAGCAAGAAAGAAAACTAAAGAAGGAAAGCAAGAAAGCAAGAGAGCAACTGTGAGAAAGCCAAGATATGCTGCGACAAATAAAGCATTGTAGAAAAAGAGGTGCCTATTTACCAGGTTTTCACCATCTTGGCAAAAATTCTATTTTTGCTACCATGATGCCTATTTACCAGGTTTTCATCAATGGCACATTTTTCTCTTTTTCTTTTTATTTTTTTTTCATTTTTCATTTTTTATTTTTTTTTATTTTTTTGAATTTATGTAGGAATTTTAAGCTTCTTTCTCTTTGGATAGTGCTCCTCTGAAAGATATGCTATAATAGGCCACATCTGCTAAAAGTATGCTCAAAGATGTTTATAGGGTGATGAAATGGAGGATAAGGAAGATGGAGGCCAAGATTTTATGCAATGGATTGGATGAGAGAAAAATAAGGAATGTAAGGACCTAATATGGAAGGATAGTAGGTGAAAAGATCAACATTGACACACCCCTTGAAGGGTAGTGGATGAATGGAGGAAAAGTGGATGAAATAGCTTGAGACGTTGGTGGATGAGTGGATATGGATCTTGGTACGCGAGGACCCAAGATGGAGTCAGAAGATGGGAGATGTGTAGATGGAGATGAAGTGGAAGAC
>MU226429.1:1484957-1497160 GCA_018584345.1 Thuja plicata
TAGACTTTGTCATCTTACCTTTTTGACAATTCTTACACATGATATTGTCGGGCTTGGTCATCGTCGGTAAGCCTCTTACATTTCTCTTTTTTCTTATCTTTATCATGTTGTCAAAGTTCACATGACAAAATCTTTTGTGCCACAACCATATGTCTTTGTTTCTATCCATTAAGAAAGTGGTGTTAGTATCATTCAGATATAATAAGTTACCCTTTGTCTGCTCACTGGTACCAATCATATTTCCTGATTCATTGAAGATATTTGCCTTCTTATTTTAAAATGCTACTCTATGACCTGAATTATTCAACTGATAAACACTCAATAGATTATAATTCAATCCTTTCACCCAATAAGCATTTTCACATTTTATTAGTTTATTCAACATTATAGTTCCTCTACCTTCAAGTGGACAAGGTGTGTCATTACCCATTCTTAGTGATCCACCATTGTAGTATTAAAAAGTCTCAAACTTTTTCTTGTCACTGGTCATATGGTGAGTGCAGCCACTATCTATGATCTAGACATCATTTTACTAACTTTAGATATGAGTGTAGTTTCTACATACCTTTCTTCATCATCATCTGAATCAACTTTTACTGCCACAAACACCATCTTGATGTCTTCCTTAGATTCGGTGTCAGTATCATCATATTTTCATTTTGATAGGTAAATGGCCTTCTTTCCTTTTTCCTTTTAGTATCGAGTATCTCTTCTTTCTGATTTTTGGTTGCTTCTGTAATCACCCCTGTCATAAATCTTTTCAAATGACCTGTCATTACTTCTATCATCTTTTCTTCTGTTAGGACATCTTGTAGTAAAGTTTCCAATCTCTCTACAATTAAAACAAACAAGTGGTAATTTACCTTTGTATTTACCTTTGCCTCTCTGTATTCTTCTAGCCATAAGTGCTTCAATTTCATCAAGATCTTCTTCTTCACTTTCACTATCACTGTCTTTTCTCATAGTGTGTCTATGACTTGATTTACTTATTCTCAAAGAAGATTTGAATGTAGACTCTATGTTTGGTAAGACACTATTACCAAACTTGTTCATCTCAAATGAAATTAGTCTTCCAATCAAACTATCTAGAGTAACATTGGTATTTTCTACTGCTCTCATTTCTTGTATGTAAGATACTCTAATACCATAGGTAGGTAGTAAGGTTCTTAGAATTTTAATTACCATTGTATCTTCTTCTAGTACACCTTCAACTCCTCAGATAGAATTTACTTCCTCTTTGATTATTGTGATGTACTGTGTGATGTTTTTACCTTCTTTCATTTTTAGATCATCAAACTTTCCTCTAAGGCTTTCTACCTTGGCTCTGAAAAAATTCTTGTCACCACCATGTACAAGCATCAATTTGTCCCACATCTGCTTTGCAGACTTGCAGGTTTTGACATCTTCAAATTCAACATTGGAGAGTGAGGAAGCAAGCTCTATCATCATGCAATTGTGCTCGTGCTTCTCTCTCATTTTTTCAACTATTGGTGCTCCTATGGGCAACACATTTAGTATCTAAGTATTGAGTACCATCATTTCCAATACCTGATAAGTGGAGTCTTATTCTACTCTGCCATGAAGAAAAATTGTCTTTGTTCAACTTGGGCACATCTCGTCTATTCATCTTGTGATATTTACCTTAGGTCTTGAAACCTTCCTTCTAAGAACACAAGATCTGATACCAATTGTTAGTAATAATTGAGAGGGGGGGTGAATCAGTGGCCTAAAAAATTAATCCTTAAATCAACCATTAAAACTTCTTACCACTTTAAGCCTCTGGTTATACTCAATCCTACAAGATGAATGCCTTGAAATATTTATAATAATTTACTACTTTTCAGAATGCTTTGTAAATCACTCTTTTGTATGTTTACCGATAAGCAGTCTTATATTTACTGAAACACAGTAAATGGGTAGAGTATACCGATCAATCCAGAATTGCATATGTGAAATGTAAAATAGTAAAGTAATGAAACATAAACACATAACACATGAATTTTTAACATGGAAACCCTTTTAGGGGAAACACCACTGGGACCGATACCCCAAATTTTCACTCTTCTGAAGTGAGCTCAGTTAAGAACCAACCCTATTAAAAGTTACAAACACATTGTTAGGTGTGACCTTCTTAGAGGATTTAAAAGATAGTTTGTCACCTAGTATCTGGCATATAATGCTACCATCCTTGATCAAACACTCACTTGGCCTATCAATAGGTATTGGGAATATCCAATGCTACTTTCTATGATCAAACCTTTTTATACTCCTTGGGATGTATCTCAATTACAAAATATGTTTAAGTCCTTCTCGGTTAAGAGACTTGATGCTTCAATGGTTAAACTAGAACATTAAAGTGATATGTTCACACATACAACTTGAATGCAGATTTTCAGATCTATTATAAGTGCATTATCTCTCTGATCAATATAATCAATTCAATACCTTTTCTCCACACTATTCTACTCTATGATGATGTTTCACTATTTGTCGATGTTTGTAGAATCTAGCTCTTTCCTCAGCTTGTTGACCAGGTCTGAATGAAGACTTTCTTCTTTTGTAGAATCTCTTTAGCATCTTTCCTCTTTTCTTTTCACCCCACTCAATTTGTAATGAATTGGGTTTGTCTCTTTATAGACATGTTTCACTATTTCTTGGCTTTCATGATTCTTGGCGTGATCCACAATTCTTGCCAATTAGATTTAAAGAAAAATCCAATTTTATCTCGTAGAGATCTTCTTGCCAACTAGACAAAGAAACATTAAATCCATTACTTATCCTCGGCTTTATCTGGTTGATTAAAACAATGATAAGTATTAGTTAAGTCTATTTATAGCTCTTGACAGCTAAGCATTTTTTCATTTCTAAAATCTCTATTCCGTCGGTCAACACTTCAATTAGTCATTGGCGATAATTGACTATTCTATCGGTGTGACTTCAGTTATCATTGGGATCTTCTTCCTTGTCTTTTCCATCAGGCAATGCTTTGATTCTTTCCACCAGGTTACTCTATGCTTTGCTCATCAGACAATAGTGTGACTTTTCTCATCGGTAATGCTGTGCATTTTCTCATTAGGTAACATTGTGAATTTTGTCTTTTACTCTGACCATCATTGTGCACTCCGTCAATGTACACAGTCACTTTGTGAATACTTGACTTATATGCATGAATGATAGCATAGCCTTTGATTCATTAGTTCTTTCAAGTCTTTGGAAGTATGTCCATGACCATACAAATTATATCAAGTTGACATCAATGATAACATAATACATTAACTAATTTAATGCCTTGAATGATCATCAACTTAACATCTTAAAACATTCAATCAGTTATAGTTCATCACAAAGTTGGGAAGAGATTTGTTGATCACCACATTGACACAAAATTGAGAAAAGACCAAGCAAGATTTAGATAGAGTTACCAAATCCACTGAGATATAGTGTCCAAAAGAGTTCCCAATCCACCTAAATACCTACTCATCTTAAAATCTAAGGGGTAAATTATCTAATCTTACCCAAACCAGAGCCATTCTATTGAGCTTAGTAGAGGGGTCAAAACCTAGTTTCCACTTAGCAAGAGTAAGAAAATGTTTCCCGTATAGCCAGGAGCTAGAAAAGATAAAGGTCAGATCCTCTACCACCATCAACCTGAATAGGAATAGACCCCTAGGGATCATTGAGACCATAATTCTTCCCATTAGCTTCCACTGGGCTCCCAACCACTTCCTAACCATGTCAATGGTGGGCCAGAAATTGAAATTTTTCCCACAATATCCAAGTTCAGATCAGCCATGGTTTTATCAAAAATAGAGTTGGGGAGAGTAATCTATGTTCCTTCCTTTGTATGGGAAATAGGACCCAAAAAGGAATTGAATTTGACCACCGGGGCCCCCATAAGAACACCTTTCTAGTCATTCTTAGGGGGGGAAATTGGTAGGGAATCTGAAGTACTTGACACATAAACCCTAACGAGATCTACCACAAGTAGATCAAAAAAAAAATCAAGAGGAGGGTCTTCAGGTGGGGGGCTCTCCCTAGTGATGACCACCACTTTTAAAATTCAAAAACCCTCTTGAGCATGAAAGATTGCAGAGCTCGTTGTTATGACTTGTTGGGTAAATTATCGAGAAAACTTGGATGATTTTTTATCCTGTTACTATGTTCTCTCCCCCAAAGCATTCACACTTTCTAGTTCAAACCAATGCAATGTAAATGAACTAAAATAGGAAAATTTAAATGAAATAATATAAAATAACCCTAATCTAATATGCATGCAAGATCTAACATGAAATTGAAATCTAACACCAAAAAGAAAGAGGTGTCTATCACGGGTTCACCAAAATGTAATAAAGAAATTATGGATGTAAGAAAAAAATTTGGATGTGTGGGGTATGTAATGTATTTATAGGTTTTGGGGGAAGATAATATTCTTCTCCTAGCCCTAAATTTTTACAAAGGAAAGATCCACTTTGATCGACCATAAGAAAAAGGTTAATGCAAAAATGCATCAATCAATCAGAAATAAGAAGAAGGAAGAAAACCTTACATTCCTGATATGAGATGAAGAGTATGTAATTGATTTGAAATGATTAAAACCTTAATTGAAATGAATTAAAGACAAGTACTAACCTCAAAATATAGCAGATCTAGAAATTTATATTTTCTAGTGTTTGTACTGAGTTTTTGGAAATTTTGCAATTGGATCTGGAACAAAACCACAGAGATGGAGAAAACCTAGAAATATTTTCCTTTTCTGAGTCAGGTCAACCTTGACCTAAATGTGGGGGTGAAATTGTACCCCAAAATGTCTACCTTGACCTGCACTTCTCTAACAAAAATTATGTTCATGGATCTCAAAAGTTGGCCAAAAAGGGTATCTGAATCTTCTCTATAATTCATTATCCCATACCTGTACTTGAAAGAAAAATGCCTTTTTTTGTTAGGGGGGAGGGGTTTTCCTTAGTCAAACCCCGGTTTTGGAATTAACCTTAATATATAATTGAAATTGCAGAGATAAACAAAGTAAATAAACAAATTCACCTTGCTTCTATAGAAACCCTTGTGGTGGATTCGAATCCTTGGATCAACAAGTATGTATGCTCCAAATAGATGTATAATGTAGAATGTAGGATGTAGGATTTAGGATGTAGGATGTAGGATGTCTCAAATCAATTTCTTTTAGATCTTTAACACCAATCTTGAATGGATCTTGGAATAGGAAGAAGCTTGCACGGATGTGGATGGAGAAATCTTCAACAAGAGGGCTCCATAGAGCTTCAATCCTTCAATGGACACTAATGGATCTGTTTCATGAATTGAATTCTTGAATGTTTGAATGCGTTAATTCTTTGATCATGCATAGATTATCCTTCAATCGATTTCTTAATCTTCTTGTGTCTTAGAGAAAATGAGAGGAGAATGTTCCTTATATACAAATCTAGGGCACAATCTTCTAGAGAGGCCTACATAGGAGAATTAAATTACAATCAGACCTATAAACCTAGAAGTGGACCTATATTAAATATAATTTCAAGAGTCGTTACTTCAGAGACCAGAACAGCCGACCTGAAAGCTGGAATTAAATCTTTCCAAACCCCGACATCTAGAAACCTTGGAAAGTTGAAATTTGGACCCTGGGTCAGGGTAGAGGTAGACTCTAACCTAGTTCAAGGTTGAGGTCAAACTTGACCTAGGTCTGGGTCAAGGTTAACCTTGACCTAGAGGGTCAAACTTGACCCTGAGGTCAAGAACCTCAAATTTGCAGAGCAGGATGCCAGAAATAGGCTGAAGAGAAGTGGGAAATAGGGAAGAACAGGGGAACAATATAGATCCAATTCAAAAACCCATTCAAGGCATTTGACATGACCCCAAACCACTTACACGGAGGGCTAAACTAGTCCAAAATGGATTTGATTCCTTTTTCTGACGATACAACCGATAATAATCTCATACAAATATATTCAACTTTTCTTAATTACTCATTGAATCTATTTATGCTATTTGAATGTTTCAGCTCATAATTGATTTAAGGGAATAAATGATGATTCTAATAAATTTTTACGTACCTAATCAATTACTTATGTGTTTATTTTATGGTTAAATTCCCTACGAAATTCAACATAGGGGCTTCCATTGATGTTTCGTCAGCTTCCTTCTTAACAAATATCTTCTTCATTTCCTCTTTGACTTGTTCTTGATTTATAGTTATTTTTCCTCTAATATTTGTATAATTTTCAGTAGAAAACTGATATCTACACTTGTAGGTGGCCTGTCCAAACTTTGAGAAAATATAACATGGTAGTGCAAATGGTCTCCAAGGTTTAGTTCTTAGTTCATTGTTTCCTCTTTTGCATTATGATGTTGTATGTCCTAATTTACACATTTATAACATGTAACTAAGTTGTTTTCTTCTTTTCTCTGATAGTGATTACACTCTTTAGCTTTATTTCCATAGTGATTCTGGTTCTGCACTCTTTAGCGTTATTTCCATAGTGATTACATTTATAACACTACCCATAGAAAATTTTCTTATATGATCTAGTGATGGTTTCAGATCTATATTCATATGCTCTATATCCAAACTTGTTGCAGTTATAGCAATAACCATTAAAATATGTGTTCTCAGTTGAAATTATTTGTTTGATTCAACAAATGTTTGTTGTATGACTATATTTTCCACAATTGTAGCAAGTAGGCTGATAAGGTTTCTTACCATCTATGTCACTTGTTTCTCCATATTTTGATGATCCTCTAATTTCCATAGTGTTTTTATTGATATATCCCAAGCTGGTAGTGTCACTTGGTTTTCTCTAATTTTTCAATTGTTCATCAATCTTCTGCTTGATTTATTCAAATAGTGTGAGTCTAGCATTGTTTTCTTTTTCAAAATTTAGGTTGTTCTTCAAGTCTTCATTTTCTTGCTTCAGCTTCTAATTTTTTACTTATAGTTGTAAATTTATATCACCAGTACTTTCTATCAGTTCTCTCTGTGCATGAATCTGTCTCCGTTGTCTTTCCAGTAGTATGTCTTTTCGAGTAATTATTTCTTCAACATCTCTATTTTCTATTTCAAGAGTTTCTTTGGCACTTTCGGTAGTTATCATCCTTTCTAGTATTTCTTTCATTCTCAAGGCTTGACTTTCATGTTATTTCTTCATCTGATTGACTTCTTCAAGTAATTCATTGTTGTTTTTCAATAGACCAATAATAGCAACATCAGCTTCCTCAAAAGTCATTCTTCCTTTTGATAGTCTATCAAGGTCATCAAGGCTCATGTTTAGTTTTTCTATTAGTTCCTTCATTTTCTCAAATGATGTCTTTAGCTTTTTCTTCAATTCATGGATCATTTCATTAGCATCTCCTAGGGCTTCTTCTAACTATTTATGATACCTATAACTTTCCATTATCCCATATCTACTCCAAAGTTGTTAAAAATTTCTCCTAGAGAACCAATACACTATGATACCAATTGTTGGAAAGATTTAGGTTAGGGACTGAGAGTGGGGGGTGAACCAGTACCTCAAACAATTAACACTTTTTCCCTATCAATCTTAAACTTATACTCTTATGTTTACTGATACCGATATATGTTTTTCCTTTAACCGATAATTGTTGCAATATTAACTGAAAATTTGATAACTTGAAAATTAAAAAATATGTAATAGATAAAAATTCAAAGACTTAACACAATATTTTGGTGTCGTAGAAAACCCTTGGTGAGAGGGAAAAATGGTGGTGGGGATGAGACCCACAACTTATTACTACAATAATATGGTGCCTGATTAAGAACTTATAAGAGCACTGTTAAATGCTACCCAACTATATGTTAAAGTCTTATACCCTATTAGGAGTAACTTGGTTAAATACTTTTATCCCACTTATATTATATTGTTCACCGTGTTAAAGGATTTACAATAAGTTCCTAAATAGAACTTCTAAGTCTGGTTAGAGACTACCCTGATTAAGGGATTTCATAATCTTGTTGCTAAACTATTAGGAATAATTTAACAAGAAATTTGACCTGTGAATGCTTTCTCCTAAATCTTGTTAGATCTCATTCTTCTCTATTCTTCTTTGATTTACACTTCACTTGACTTCACCCATGCTTGTTCATACTCTGCACTGTCCCTTCAACATATCTTATCCATCATTATATCTCTTTCTCTCTCAGATCTTCTTTTTAAAGTAATTGTCTAACCTAATCTATCTAACCTATATGTGACCTAATTAGGGTTTCTTGATTCTTACATAGGCCATTGTGATAATATGATGTCATACTTTATTCTAGTCTTTTCTTTTCCTCTCATCAATAAATATTTTTGATAAGCTTTTTCGATAAACATAACATTTTTCTGATACTTTATTCTTATATGATAGTACTCTATACTTGATGTTAGTTTCTAGCAATGAAAATCTTATCAAAATATTTCATTATCCTATAGAGGATTTTGTCAAGTAACAAAATCTACTATTATATCAATACTAGGTAGTGAGAATTAATCTTTTGGATATTCTTTATTGAGATCTTTGAAGTTGGTGCAATTTTTTATTGCACCATATGGTTTGGTGACTGGTACCAAATTTGATATCTACTCTACATAGTCAATTGGTCAAATAAAACCAACATAGAATAATTTCTTAAGATCGACCTTGAAAAGAAAGGAAACCTTTGGATGCATTTTTTAGAGTTTCAATTTGACAATTTTTACTCTCGGACTGCGTGGTAGGTTCTGTAATACCAATTTTGGATCTAGTTTAGACATATAAACATAAGACCATGCAAATTTGATCTGCATCTCTTTGAAAAATTAAATGAATTGTTATTTTTTCTTCAGGTGGGAGTTATATTGCAATATGTATGATTTTAGAATTGTTTCTATTTCTAAGATTTATTTCCTATGTTTGTTCTACTAGTGATGGGGATCTTCTTGATTAATGGGAAGCATGTACAACCTTCCATCCTCTGGCACCTTAGGGAGGTTTTCACTAGAAGATAACTCTTTTTATTTTTACTATTTTATGATAAATAGGTGCCTTACGGTTATTATGGAGAGATCTTTCATTTTTGCTCATTTTTTTTTCATTTTTTGGCTGGAAGTTAGACATAACTCCCCAAAGTATGTTTCATGATAAATATAAATAGTAAAGCCTACCTTATGGTCACCTAATGGTATTTTAATCTGAATTATTATGAACATAGTAATACCTTCATCATTCTCAAAAATATTGTCATGCCCAAAATTTCGCGCCTAAAAACACAACAATTTTTTTTTTTAAATGGTGAAATTATGTAGTAATGTTATTGTCAAGAGGGTCGAAGGGGAATCATGACTAGTGTCAACATCCCTTAATCCTATTCGCTTCTAAAGTTAAAGATTCACAAACTAAGGGTTCTTTGATTATACGTGTTGTCTTGATTATTCTTTAATAGAGTTTGACGATGTGGGAAAGAGAGAGACTCCCTATCCTCCGTCCCCAGGACTAATCAAAAAGATTGAATTTACTTAAAAGCTAAGGATTCTGTGTTAATTTAAAACCCTCTAGGTTATGGTACTTCTTTAATATTATTTTTATAGTAGTCAGTATACTGGCCACATATATTGACCGCATAAAAATAACATTAAGAGTCCTTAAGTTTACCTCAAAATTTTAATTAGATTTTCCCTTTAAAATTATCTATAATTTTCAATTAAATCTTCATCCATGTTATCTCAAATTTTATTATAAATTAAGATGATCTCCTAAGAATTAAATAAAGATGTTTATGTGAGATCTGCACTAGACTGTTATAGTTACTATTTTTTTCTCATGCTTTCAGTAGTTTATGCTTTGACATACTTTGACTATCCGAGAGACTTTTCATACTTTTGAGGATCGGTGGAATCCATTGTTATATATTCAGCACCTGATTTTGTAATCAGGGTACTTTTGATATGTTTATGTTCTGATTTAGTTTCAGCTTATGTTGATGTCTTATATGGATCTAAATGTATGAATGTAAAATGATGAAATGGTTTAGAAAACCAATGCTAGGATATTTCAGTTCTAAATGCAATGTGGTTTATATGCTTACCTATATTATTGACGTTATGTTCTGTTTCATATCATGTGTTTTGGATCTACTAATGTGTGCATTAAGTGTGCAGGAAGAGTTGACCATGGATCCAAATCGGGGACCCAGTTCTAGAACCTATGTATATACCTGTGCTTACCAAGGTCCTGTCTATATGAAGACATATGGACCTCGTTGTTATGTGTTTATTTCGTGAACGTGGTTTTCATGTATGTTATTAAATTAATAAATGTTCATGTTATCAAGTCATGTCTAATGTTTTAATTTAATGTGCCAAATTTAGCACGTGTTGCAATTTATTATAGACATGGCTAGCAAAGGGAAACCAAGGTAAGTCAAGGGTTAACTAAGGTCATCTTTGAGTAGTACCCATGCTTACCCCAGGGTAGAAGTTTCTAGAATTTCTTTGACTTAGAATTTCGTAGGTTAACTTCAGGGTAAGTTTTAGAGGGTCTTTTGGACTCCTAGAGGGTAACCGGGGTCAGTTTTAGTCACCCAACTTGGTACCCTATGGGTTAAGGGTCATTTTCTGTCATTAATGAGCCTCTAAACTCATTTATTACTCCCTTAAAGTGTCATTTTCATCTTTGAGCGAATTTGAAAGAGGAGTGTGACTTTGGTTAACCTCACTCTCTCTTCTACCCATGTTTCATTTGACTTTACCTTTGGAGGGTTAGGAAGTGGTTTGGTTTAGGATTGGTTAGAGTTACTTTACCCTTGGGTTAAACCTTGCTCATGTTAGAGGTTTGCCTATTTAGGGGAGATTTTAGGATGAGTTGAGTGTTCACCCACTCTCTACCCTTAGAGACAGAATCCAGTTTGAAGGAGCCCTTGGAGAAGGAAGCTTAGGAAGGATAGCTCAACATCATTCCTCTTTACACCATTGCTTGGATCAAGGTTGGAATCCTTTTAGAAGTTTTTGTTTATGTTATGTGTGTTCTTGAGCTCAAGGACTCCATTAATGGAGTCTATGGTTTTCTTGAAGCTTTTATTTATGTTGAAATTTTTATTTTTTTTGTCTCTCAATGTGTTTATTATGTGATTGATTTTGAATGGGTCTTAAGGGTACACTCACCCTTGGGAGGGCAGAGTAGCCTTGGAGGGGTAGTGGAAATGACTCATGTTAAGTGCAGAGTCTCCCATGTGTGGAGGGATAAACTTGGGGTAACACGATACCCATGAAGCCAAGATGGGCCTGAGGGCATTTAGGAGGTATAAGGAGGTTATTCGGGATAGCATCTTATAAAGATGATCCTTGGCAAGTCCATGTGAGGCTTGTGTATATTATTTGTGATCTTGGCTTTCTCCTTCAGTGAGGTCTACCACTACCCCTGTTTCGGAAATGTCTCTTGGAGATACTTCCTCATGTGCAACCTATGTTGGGAAGTTTTCTTGTGTCTAAGTCTCCTTTCTTTTACTGCTTGTTGGATGTATCTGTTTGTGGCCCATTCCAGATTGGATCCCCAAGCTCGGGGGTGGCCTTGTAAAGGCCTAGGTTGGGAGGTGAGCCTCCATGGTCAACCTCATTCTACCTTGATTTTTAGGTACCTGGTGGATATCGAAGGTGCATGATACCCATATGTGGGAGATGAGTATGGCTGGAAATACGCCATTGTAATATGTTTTATCACTCTACTTGTAGTTGTGTAGAATCATTATTGAGATTCGAATGTAATCCATATTGTTTAAATTTCTCATTATTGAAAAGTTGTTATAGATTTGTAAATGGTGAAGCTTATTATTATTAGATAATTTTATCAGTTGGACTCTTTGCTCTATTTCTATTGAATAGCGTAAATCTACCCTTTATTTTAACCTTTGAATATAGAGTAGTATATTAATTTTATAATGTTATTTTATATTCTTGAATTAATTGTTTCTTAGTGTTCTTGAGGGGAGTAAGTTGTCATTCTATTCTTAACTTAGTGAAATTCTGAATAAATTTCAAAAAAAAAGACATGAATTTAAAATTTTCTTCCACCAAGATGTGGAGAACGAATTATATATTTCAACCATGCAATTTTTTTTTAAAAAATATGTTCTTAAATGCTCGCTGTTTTAGTATATACAGAGATTTTTTTTAAGTTTTACACCAGTCATTTTAAAAAAAAAATTAATTACCTTTATATAT
>MU226429.1:1503504-1513700 GCA_018584345.1 Thuja plicata
AATTTTCTCACAACTACTAAACCAGTATTAAATATATTTATTTCTTGCCCACCTTCACTTTAATTTGTCTCATTAATCATTTATAAGTCTTTCCCTTAAGTCACTTTAATCTAAACTAAATTAACTAGGAGATTAAATCAATAATAAAAGAGTTACTTTAAGTGAAGTTTTATTTCAAATATAATACCCTCTTTATTTTCCCCTCTTTTGAAATCCCTAACCCTAATTCAAAATTAGGGTTAGGGAAAAATATGGGAGAGGCTAAAAGTTCATCCTTTTGTTTTCTCTCTTCATTACCTCTCCCTCCAAACCCTAGTTTTATTATTTCCTTCTTTTTTTTTGTATTTTGCTCATTCTTTTGCAGGTCTACAATGGAGATCCATGGCTGTAATATCAACAAATATATACATATATATATATATACTCATTGTAGTATATATATATAAATATATGTATATATATATATATACCAGGGGAAACAAGAAACGACTGTGTATTTTTTTATAATAGTCGTAACAATGGCAGCAGGCTGCAAGATGAAGGCAGTGAAGAAGACAGGGCGGTGGATTTATATGGAGGGGGGAAGCCGTGGGTGGCGCTGCCCCCACCGCCCACCAGAGCGACGGCATTTGCCGCCGACTGTGGTGGCAACGGTGGTGGCCGCGCCCACCACGCTGCCCCACTTATATATATAAACCCGCGGGGGTTGGGGGTTGGCTTCAACTGCCCCCCCCCCCCCCCTTTTTTTAAATATTTTTTATTTATTTTAGATTTAAATTAATAACAAAGACTGAGGAAAAATATATCCCGCGCGTGATTTATATTTAATTTAATTTTTTTTATTTTTTTTATTAAGTTTCATATATATATATATACATATATATGTCTTTATATATAATAATAATAAATGAAATATATATGTATATATGTATACATATATACATATATACATACATATATATATATATATATATAGTTTCATTTATTATTATTATATATAAAGACATATATGAATATATATATGTCTTTATATATAATAATAATAAATGAAACTGTTTATATATATATATTTGTAAATAAAATAGTTTCATATAAGATAATGAAATATATATAAATAAATACACACACACACACACACATATATATGAATATTTATAGATATTATTTTCTTTACACAGCAGATTAAAAGAAGTCATAAAATTATGAGATCTGAAAATACAAGTAATAACTACATTTGTGGGTAGATTCACTATATTTTTTTTTGATACTCATGTGTAGATAACATATGTATTTTCTTTATCAAACAAACTTTTTATTTAAAAGTAAACAACAATATAAAATTTTCTAGAATTTACAACTTAATAAAATAAAAGGAAAGACATCCATATAAGAAGATTGTGATATATTTTCTTTTTATGTACTTGCTTGAGCAGCCTGATTGAAAAGATATTCTTATGGATGAAATACACATAATGTAACTTTTTATGATGCAAAAGAACTAATAATTCAACATATCAATATCTGAATTTTGCTTTACGAACTTGTATCTTCATAGAGTAGAGAAAACTTTTACCCAACTAAAAAGAAAAGACTCCATTTAATCTGTCATAATAGTTACAAAGATAACATGCTTATTTTACCCCATTACTTCTTTTCTCTTACATAGATGGCTTCTTCCTAATAGCAAGTAAAACTAACTTTCAGCCTTGAAGGCTCTTTACAATGAACTCCTTTTCTTTGATACATGTCTAATATATAAACTTCTTGACCTTTATAAGCAAAGAAACATGATGAGGTAAAACATAAACAGCCGACCCCCCCTTTTCTCCAAGCTCCTTTCAACTTCTAGGTAACTTCAATATCTACAAATCTGCAAATAAGAACCAAACAAGGGGAAACAAGAAACCATGGGCTGATCTCCACCCATCCTAGGCCTCTTATGAGGCCACCCCTGAGCTTGGAGAACCAAACAAAGGTGGGTTACATACAAACACAAACAACAACATAAGAACATGAAGATCTTTTCAATCAACTCTCATTTTTCCCAGGTCTTACACAATGGATCTTTCAAGATCCAACTTGGGGTGAAGTGGACCAAGTACCGAAGGGAGAAAACCATCCCAAACATGAAAATTCCAGCCTTCTCATGGCTGTCCAAAACAAATTATTTCATAATAACAACCCAATAGTTACATGCCCTTATGACCCCCAATGAAGCAACAAAGAGGGAGGTTTCATGGAGCCCATACTCCATGCTTTTTCCCTCTCCTCCTTAAGGAAAGACTCTACACCAAGGGCTGTCATACACCTCCACCCCCAAGACTACTCTTCCCTCCCAAGGGTGAGTGAGTCTTGATACTCCCATTAACAAAACATGCAAGGAAAGACAAAGGAAAAACTTGCAAACAACTTCAATCAACACATTAACAACAAGATCCAAAACATTCAACAAGTCCATCAAACACAACAATAACATAAACCAAGAACTCATAGTTTACATGAGGAAAAGAGAGAGTTGCATAGTGTCCACCAACCTAAGATCCAAGCTTAAATATGAAAGTTGAAGAAGAGATCCCTTTTTAAGCCAAATCCCCCTTCCAAGATCTCCAATTCTAGCAATGTCCCTAAAATTAGGGAGTGGGTGTTCAAACTCTCCAACTTGGAGAGTTCTCACTAAAAATCCCTCTAGAATGCTCATGGGGAGAAGAAAAATTCTCTCATTGGTCCCTCTTCCCTACACTCTTACACCATACCAAATATGGAACTAAGAAAGGGGCTTCCAAAAAGGTGAATCATGTCATAACACTAATATGGAATGGTGTTCTACCCAAGTCAAGACTCACAAGAGTTGATTTTCGTCCAACTTGGGAAATTAAATTTTTGGAAGGGTCACATGGTGAAATGGGGGCTATAATAGGTTTAAAAAGACCCTTAACTATTGGTATAACAAGTGGGCTACCTAAAAATAACCCCAAAACACCCCTGGACACTCCACAACCCCTCTAAAAGTCCATACTAAGAGGAATTTTAAAATTTCAATGAGATTACCACTCTCTCATCCCCCAACCCAAGGTATGCATATGGGGATTCACCAATGTACTAATCTAGGTAGATGGACATCCATTCCCAAGTTGACATGTCATGGCCTTAAGTACAACACAAGTGTCAAATGACACACACAAAAATTTACACTTCACTAGGCCATGTCATATCCACTTAGGCAACTCTCAAGAATAAGGAATGTAAGAATACATTTAAAGATTATGCTACCACACTCATGCACATACATTTACGAATAAAATTATGAGAAAATGAGGTTTTGTCTTTCATTAGACGCAACCTTGGCTCAAACTGAGTTCACAATTCCCTTTGTTTGGTTCCCTAAATAAAATACCATGGTTTCTTACCTGCATACTCAATTCAAATATCAGTAGTCCAAGAAAATAATATACATCATAAAGAGATAAGCTATATTCAGAATATAAAGACATCATCAATATACTAAGTTAAAACTAAAGATCACAAGATTACATAATTCTCATTTTAAGCATTTATCATAAGGTAAAATTCACATTGCAATAAGTTGAAATTCAACATCTATATCCAATATATCCAAATCTCATCAATAGCCATAACATAATCATAATAAGTTTCTGAATCAATAGTCTCAAAATAAATGTCCATAATAGAGAGCATAATAAAGTCGATAAGGTTCACCATAAGGCATCATATGTCCATGCATCCAAAATAATCAAATCTGCATCATAAAGCATAAAGTCCATAACGTCTATCATGCATCAAAAGTAAAGTATCATATGCTAAATCTATCATAAGCAAGAAACTAGAAAACTATGATGGGGTTCGGGGTGAGGCCTCACATCCTCCCCCCTAGGGTTGAACTTCCTCCTAGAGTTCATCAAAAAGATGGGGATACTGAACTCTCATCTACGCTGCGTCCTCCCATGAAGCTGTAACCTCATCATAGTAATCCCACTGAACCCTAACCTTGTCCAGCTCTTGGCCTCAAAGGCCCAGCATCCAGCGTGCCAAAATGCGAATAGGCTTCAACGCTAGTTGCCCGTCTAACTCCACCTGTAAGGCATCCCAATCTATAATGTGAGACTCATCATAAATATATTTTCTCAAAATAGAAACATGAAACACATTGTGGATGCGTGACAGGCTAGGTGGCAGGGCTAAATGGTAAGAAACTGGTCCTATCCTCTCTAATATCTCAAATGGTCCCACAAATCAAGGTGCAAGATTAGAGCCCTTTCTGAAATAGATTGGACTCTTGTGAGGCCGCACTCTCAAGAACACTCTATCTCCGACCATGTAAACCCAATCTATCCTCTTTGCATCAGCATATTTCTTCTGTCGATCCTGCGCCTCTAGGAGACGCTGCCTAATTAAGGCTACCTACTACTCCATCTCTAGGACTAGCTGTGGTCCAATGGTAACCCTATCTGCAATCCTATCCCAACTCAAAGGTGTCCTGCAAGGTCTACCATAAAGTGCCTGATACGGTGGCATACCCAAGGATGAATGATGCCCATTATTATAGGCAAACTCTACTAAGTGCAAATACTCCTCCCACTTGACCTAATGATCCATAACATACATGCGAAGCATATCCTCAAAAACCTGATTCACTCTCTCAGTCTGACCATCTGTCTCTGGGTGGTAAGTTGTGCTAAAATTGAGCCTGGTGCCCAAAGTTGCCTATAATTCTCTTCAAAAAGATGATGTGAAGAGAGAATCCCTGTTATAAAAGATCTTCTGAGGAATGCCATGCAGTCTGACTATATCCCTCAAGAAGACCTAAGCCACTGCTAGGGCTGTAAAAGTGGTATGAATAGGTGACAAGTGGGCCATTTTTGTCAACTTGTCAACTGTCACCATGGTAGCATCATGGCAATGAGATGACATGGGGAGACCAACGATAAAATCCATGGACATAACATCCCACTTCCACATAGATACCTCGTGAGGATGAAGGAGCCCTCCAGGATGACCATGCTCGGCCTTCACCTTCTGGCATTCGAGACACTGGGCTACTAACTCTACAATGTGTTGCCTCATACCCGGCCAATGATAGAGCTGTCTAAAATCAGCATGCATCTTCTTAACTCCAGGATGCACCACATAAGGGGCTCTATGACCCTCTAGCATGATGATATTATGCAAATCCCCAGAAGAAGGTACATAAATGTGTCCTCTATGACGTAATAGTCCATTGGACTCCAAGGAATACTCAGAAAATCTACCCACAAGGGGTCTCTAAGATCGGATCATCTGACAAACCTCTAAATATAAGGCATCCTCATGCAAATGGTGTATAATATGATCCCTCAAGTATGTATTAGTAATCATGGAAGATAACTCATGTCGCCTCCTACTCAAGGCATCAGCGACCATATTCTCCTTTCCTTTGATATAATGGACATCAAAGTCATACTCACATAAGAACTCCATCCACCTCCTCTGCCTAGCATTAAGGTTTGGCTGAGTGAATATATACTAAAAACTCTGATGGTCTAAATGAAGCTCAAATCGATGTCCCAAGAGAAAGTGTTGCGAACACACTAAAGCATGCACTACTACCGCAAGCTCAAGGTCATGGGTAGGATAGTTGAGCATGTGAGTCTTAAGTTTCCTAGACTCATATGCTATAACTTGCCCATCCTACATAAGTACTACCCCCAAACCATCTAAGCATCTGTGCAGACTACAAAGTCTATTATAGGCTTTGGCACTACTAAAATAGGTGCACTGGTAAGTTCTTTCTTGAGTTCCTGAAAGGCCCTCTCGCACTTCTCTGTCCAATCAAACTTCTTTTCCTTTTGCTGAAGGGATGTGATAGGATAAGCCACTCTAGAGAAACCCTGTACAAACTGCCTGTAATATCCCGTGAGACCCATGAAACTCCTAACCTCTGTCACGGAAGTAGGTGCTGGCCAATTCATAATGGCTTCAATCTTAGATGGGTCCACTGAGATCCCATCCCCTGAAATAACATGGCCTAAATATTAGACCTCTATTCGAAAGAAGGCACATTTAGACAAACTGCCATACAACTGGTTATCCCTCAAGCACTGTAATACCTGTCCCAAATGCTCCTTGTGTTCCTTCTCATTACGAGAATAAATAAGTATGTCATCAAGGAACACAATGAAAAATCTATCAAGGAAAGTACGGAATACCCCATTCATGAGGCTCATGAACATAGCAGGGGCATTCGTAAGACCAAAAGGCACAACAGTGAACTCATAATGTCCATATCTAGTCCGGAAAGCTATCTTGTGGATATCACTCTCCACGATTCTCAACTAATGGTACCCCAATTTAAGATCTATCTTGGAGAACACATAGGCACCCTGCAACTTATCAAACAGGTCATCAATCCTAGGCAGTGGATATCGATTCTTAATAGTTAATTTGTTTAACTGACTGTAATCCATACACAATCTAAGTGATCCATCCTTCTTTTTGACAAAGATAACTGGTGCACCCCAAGGAGAGACACTAGGTCATATGTGCCCCTTCTCAAGGAGCTCCTCAAGCTGAATCTTGAGCTCATTAAGCTCATTAGGAGACATTCTGTAAGGTGCCCTAGATACTGGTGTAGCACCTGGCACAAGGTCAATATGGAAATCAACTACTCTATGGGGAGGCATGCCAGGTAATTATGAAGGAAACACATCTTCAAATTCCTGTAACATGGGATGATCATCAAGGGTAGTTTCCTTTTTTGTTTCCTCATCCCTATCACTGATTGTGATGGAAAATAACTGACACACTTTTCGCATGCACCGCTTAAGCTACATAACAGAAATCATATAAATGGATACTGCCCTCTAAACCCCTAGGATTACTATAGCGTTACCGTGGTCATCTAAACATTCTACCTTCTTCTGCTGGTAGTCTATCTTGGCCTTGTGTGCATAAAGCCAATCCATGCCAAGTACTATCCCATAAGATCCAAGAGGAGTGATATAAAGATCAAAAATGGTGGTCATGGAACCAATCTGTATCTGGAAATCCTTAACTAAGGAAGTGATGGGTACTCTAGAACCTGAGGCTAACTCTACCTCCCAACTAACTTCTTGTCTAGCTACCACTAGCCTGCAACACTCCACAACCGATGGAGAAACAAAATAATCTATAACACTTAAATCAAATAGAATAGTAACTCTGTTACCTCTAATCATACCTGTAGTCTCAATCACAGTAGCCTGATGTTCTTCCTGGCGGTTATCAACCGCTGCAAAAACTTTGTTGGACTTACCCATATCACCAACTGTGGGCTCTGATGTTGTGGTACACTGTCCACCCCCTTGAGGGCATTCTCTATCCAAGTTCCCCATGGCGCCACAAGAATAACATGGCCCTTGAGTTTGAAACTGGGTAGCCTGAGGTCTAGAATACTTTGAGCCCCCTATCCTGCTAGAACCACTGTAACCACCCCTGGAGGACTGCTGAGTCCTAGATGGGGGTGTCGAAGATGCCTGTGACCTCTATTCCTTACTAGGAGCCTGTGACTGCCACTGTTTGGGCTTGGAACCCTATTTCCCTTGAGGGGCCTTCTATTTCTATCCCTGATATGACTGCTCTTGAGACGGAGAGGATTTGTAAGGTCCTGAGGAATGCCTTTTATTGTTTTGATTATTGTTGTTATTCCCTTTCCAATGTGTTTTCTGATACCCTGAATTATGTGGTGTGGTGTTTCGGTTCTGTGACCGATCTCATGTATCATGTCCCCTACCCTGAATCTCCTCAGCAATCAAGGCCTTTTCCATGGCCTCTCGTAGGTTCCCGGGTGCTACCATGTGCACTGAACCTAATATGGATGCATTCAACCCTCTAACAAAGTGGTTGACCTTGATCTTCTCATCTCTCATATAGTCAACATAAGGTAGAAGTGTCAAGAACTTGCACTCATACTATGTGACAGTGAACCCTCTCTGCTGAAGATCATGAAACTCATCAATCCACCGCTGCCTATAGTGCTCAGATAGGTAACGATCCATGAATCTCTCTAGAAAGGTGTCCCAAGTGAGGGTATCCATAGACAGATTACCCTTTAACTCTTCTGTCCTCCACCAAATAGTTGCAGATCCTCTCAACAAGTGGATAGAAAATCGTGCCCTTGTATTGCTCCCATAAGGGTGCAACCCAAAACATCTCTGGAGGCTCAAAAGGAAAGCCTCAGCCTCACTCCCACCTGTGGCTCCTGAAAAAGGTGGTGAGTTAAGGAAAATAAGTTCCCTGATGTGGTCCCCTGTGTCACGGGGTACCCTCTCAACTGCTAGAACAATGGCCTCAAGAGGTGGCATATGTACTGACTCACCCTCGTGGTCAGCTTGGTTCTCCATAATTCTAGGTGGGGGACTCCTACTGCACTCACGCACTGCACCCCTGAGTACTGCGTGCTGATTGTCCTGAGGTATCCTGTCTAAAATAATCCCAACCAGATTCTGAAGTGCATTCAATATATCCTGGTTGGGGTTGGGGGGTTGTTCGGGAGGAGGCCTATGTTCCTTTTCATTACCGCCTACATTTTGCTCTGACTGAACTCATGCTGAAGGGGCACATCTATGGTTTCACCCATGGGTGTGAGCTTTCCACGTTACTGGAGGCATCCTACACACATAGGACGGTGGTATAAGTTTGAAGGTTATGGTGAAAGTTGTTGCATAAATTTTCTTACTAAATTTTGATCTTTTGAAAATGTTAAGATAAATGTTTTAAAGTTTTAAGAAACATAGTGGGTTTAAGGTTCTGTTGTTTGAAACCCCGCTCTGATACCAAGTGTCATGCCCAAAATTTCACGCCTAAAAATGTAACAACTTTTTTTTTTAAATGGTGAAATTATGTAGTAATGTTATTGTCAAGAGGGTCGAAGCAGAATCATGACTAGTGTCAACATCCCTTAACCCTATTCGCTTCTAAAGTTAAAGATTCACAAACTGAGGGTTATTTGATTATATGTGTCATCTTGATTATTCTTTAATAGAGTTTGACGATGTGAGAAAGAGAGAGACTCCCTATCCTTTGTCCCCAGGACTAATCAAAAAGATTGGATTTACTTAAAAGCTAAGGATTCTGTGTTAATTTAAAACCCTCTAGGTTATGGTACTTCTTTAATATTATTTTTATAGTAGTCAGTATACTGGCCACATATATTAACCGCATAAAAATAACATTAAGAGTCCTTAAGTTTACCTAAAAATTTTAATTAGATTTTCCCTTTCAAATTATCTATAATTTCCAATTAAATCTTCATCCCTGTTATCTAAAATTTTATTATAAATTAAGATGATCTCCTAAGAATTAAATAACGTTGTTTAATAAAATATCTGTTATGATCATTTAACCCCTTCTGGTAATATTTACTAAGATAAAAGTTTGAAAGGAAATCAACTAGTAGGTCTTCTAATATTAAATAGTTGATTGATAAGAAGCATGTAATTAAATTATTAATTTTCTCACAACTACTAAACCAGTATTAAATATATTTATTTCTTTCCCACCTTCACTTTAATTTGTCTCTTTAATCATTTATAAGTCTTTCCCTTAAGTCACTTTAATCTAAACTAAATTAACTAGGAGATTAAATCAATAATAAAAGAGTTACTTTAAGTGAAGTTTTATTTCAAATATAATCCCCTCTTTATTTCCCCCTCTTTTGAAATCCCTAACCCTAATTTGAAATTAGGGTTAGGGCCAAATATGGGAGAGGCTAAAAGTTCATCTTTTTGTTTTCTCTCTTCATTACCTCTCCCTCCAAACCCTAGTTTTATTATTTCCTTCTTTTTTTTGTATTTTGCTCATTCTTTTGCAGGTTTACAATGGAGATGCATGGCTGTAATATCAACAAATATATACATATATTCATATATATATATATATACTCATTGCAGTATATATATATATATATATATATATATGTATATAAATATATGTATATTTATATATATATATATACCACAGGAAAAGACTGTGTATTTTTTTATAATAGTCGTAACAATGGCGGCGAGCTGCAAGACGAAGGCAGCGAAGAAGACAGGGCGGTGGATTTATATGCAGGGGGGAAGCCGTGGGTGGCACTGCCCCCACCACCCACCAGAGTGGCGACATTTTCCACTGATTGTGGTGGCAGCGGTGGTGGCCGCGCCCACCACACTACCCCACTT
>MU226429.1:1535769-1550312 GCA_018584345.1 Thuja plicata
TCTCTTATATAATTGACTATAAAGGAATATTATGAAATGATTGGTTTATGAATGAACTTTTGTTTATGTCAAGATAAATGTTATTGTTAGATAAGAAGGTCTATAGGAATGATAAATGATAGTGGAAATTACAATTGTGGAATAGTTGTATAATTGTGAAAGGAGATGCCAAATATTAAGAGAAGGCTATTAAAAAAGAAGTACAATACACTTTTGGTTCAATGTAACTTGTGATAGTAACTCAATAAATTGATTCACATGTTTTAAACTTATGATTTATATTAAGAATGAGTTAGGAACATTTTGGTTGGTGTCTTAAAATATATCTAGTACAATGTACATCTAGGTATTAGGGTATGTAATTATGCATGATATTCTTTACCCTAATGTCTATATGAAACTAAGTTTATAAGATGCTTTATAGATGTTATGAATTCCATTAGTTAGTTATGAAGGATGGATTGTGTTGGTAAATTAAATGTTGGTGACTACTCATTGAAACATATTCATCACACAGTAGTCATTTATTTTGAAGGTTTATAAATATTTTATACTTGTAACTCATTATGAAACTCTTAAATGTAATTAGATTAATTAATATTGTTTGAGTAGAAGTGTTAGGGAACCTATGAGGACTAGGAAATATTAGTTATGTTGCATTCATGTTTTATGAGCATATGTGTATTGATTCTTTTTAATATGTGCATTGTAATAGTTTTATAAAAAAAAAAAATTGACTTCATCTTTAGAGATTAGATGTTCAGTCCTCTTGGGTTCCCTAGCGGGGCGTTACAGAGGAGACTTGTCTTGGGAAAAGTATTTAAGGCATGTCAGTCTCCCTTAAAAATCCGCATGGTGAGTGTAAGTTTAGGTTTATTTCATTTTTATTTTTTTTTAAATTTCCTTTCAATACTTATAACTTAAGTGTGTTGGGTCCACGGGGATGGGTGCCTCCCTAGTAATATAAAGCTTATGTATTAGTACAAAAAGGAAGTAATTAGGGTGTAATTAAGGGGGGGTTTAGTAAGAGAAATATATAGAGAATATTCTCTGTTTAAAGGGGAGATTAAATCCATCCCCATACATTTTCCAAAGATCATTTTTGCTCTACATTCTGGAAAATGTCATGGTAAAATTTGGTTATAGTTTCTAACACATTGATATTATTGATTTTCTTTTGAAGTAGATACATGTATGCATTTAATTGTTTTATTTGTGCCATACACTATGCAACTGAAATTTGATTATTAATATTAGGTGATTTTTTTACATTAATAAACTAATTTCTTTGATTTACTATAGTTAGCAAGCTTATCTTACTTTCCCAAGGATTGGGGTTTCAATGAAAATGTTAAGGTAGAGTATTTATTTAATTGAAATAAAATTTAGATTTTTCCAAAGGAATTGTTCAGGATTAGAATTGTCACCCTAACTCAGGCATTAAAGCTTCATGACAATTCTATCTGACAATGGAAACTTCCTCTAGCTGTGGGTGAACTATGGATGAGGAAGAGTCTCCAAATTCTAGGCCGGTTCCTATAAAATATGTAATATCACCACTTGATTGATAAATTAATTGGGAAAAGGGAAGAAAGAAACTTTTGAATACAAAAAATGGATAGGGGTGATACACCAAAGATGAATTCAGGCTTTTGATGAAAAGATAAAATAGTAACTCTAACTCATATACCCAAGTCTTTGATCTTTTAGATCTCTGATCATCATATAGGCTAAACTGATTTCAATATTAGGGTTTAAAACACAAATATTTCAAATGGTCGGCAAACATACATTTTCCACACAAGGTTTTTAAATAATTGATCACCTTAAGAAGGAATATAGATGCACTCTCTTCTCTTGGATAACAATGAAAATACACTTGCAAAGAAAGATGAAAATAGGATCATAGAATCAAAACTCCAAATGTATGAACTAATGAAAACATCTATTTAATTCTGCACCAAAATTTAACAAAAATGTGGTTACAAACATGAATCCAAAGCACAAAAGAACAATACGCTCAGTTTTCCTTCTTTCAAGATTTACAACTTCAATGGATACAAAATGCATAAAAGGGCTATAGGAATAGGAAATTCACTAACAGCTCTTGACCCCCCTTCTATGAAGAAAAATCCTCTACTATATAGCCAACATGGCTTATTTTCAAAAATATTTTCCCCCAAAAAGCCTTCCACAAGATTACATCTCCTAAACTATAGGGCCAAATTAGCACCCTAAATCAAAACCCTAAGTTTTAGCCCTTCTAAAGTTGATAAATGAAAATATATCTATTACATATGTTATCAACTCTTAAAACAAACCTCAAAAGCAAAAACTGAATACATCCCCTCCCAAATGTAAACACTGTAACCCTAATACAACCTAATTACACAAAGGTGGTAACTCTGCCGATGCCATACTAGAGAAGTTAGTGTAACTACAATTTGTTTGTTTGATCACCACCCACCATCGACATGACCATTTTCTCTTGAAGAGATAGTTTTAAGACTTTGTGGCACTAAAGGTACCATTGTGGCAATATGGAGAGAATGGTTTTTCACTAGGAACTGCAACTGCATTTACTCCATCCGACAGTGGATTTCAAATGTGAGTAAAACATAATGCATTTTCATCGATTTCATTTGTATCTTAGGGTTTTTTATTTGTGGTGCCGCCATGTTGAATCTAGAAACCATGATCTCTATAATGTATCTACCTCTTTTCTATGGAGAAGCTCCAGTCTCATGAGCTTTAGGAGGAAGAAAAGATGTAGTTTTATTTTTCCATAATCCATGGCATATTTTGATCACTTTCTCTTCAACACTGATGGAGTTCTTCAATTATTTCTTTTCTTGAACTTGAGTTATAACTGTGAGTCATCTTCCATTTTCTTGAATGTTGAGACACTTGGTGATGTAGTGTTTTTTCTCCAATACAAATGGTGTTGCAAATTTTTTTGTAACTTGGGTTCTTGTGAGGCCTCACCCCGAACCCCATCATAGTTTTCTAGTTTTTCTACTTATGATAGATTTAGCATATGATACTTTTCTTTTGATGCACTATAGTCAATATGGACCTTATGCTTTATGCCATGGATTTGATTATTTTGGATGTATGGACACATGATGCTTTATGATGCACCTTATGGACTATATTATGTTTTCTATTATGAACCTTTATTCTGAGACTCTTGATTTGGAAACTCATTATGATTATGTTATGGTTATTGATGAGATTTGGATGTAATTGATTTAAATGTTGAATTTCAATTTATTGCAATGCAAATTTTAGCTTATGATAAATGCTTAAAATGAGAATTATCTAATCTTGTGATCTTGTGATCTTTAGTAATAACTTAGTATATTGATGATGTCCTTATATTTTGAATATTGCTTATCTCTTTATGATGTATATTTATTTTCTCAGACTACTGATATTTGAATTGAGTGTGCAAGTAAGAAACCATGGTATTTTATTCGGGGAACAAAACAAAGGGGATTGTGAACTCAGTTTGAGCCAAGGTTGTGTCTAATGAAAGACAAGACCTCATTGTTTCGTAATTTTATTTGTAAACGTACGTGGATGATTGTGGCAGTATAATCTTTTAATGTATTTCTAAATTTCCTTGTGAGTTTTTCCTAAGTGGATATGACATGGCTTAGTGAAGTGTAAATTTTGTGTGTGTCATTTGACACTTGTGTTTGTACCAAAGGCCATGACATGTCAGCTTGGGAATGGTTGTCCACATACCTAGATTAGTACATTGGTGAATCCCCATATGCATACCTTGGGTTGGGTGATGGGAGTGTGGTCACCTCATTGAAATTTAGAAATTACTCTTAGAGTGGACTTTTAGAGGGGTTGTGGAATGTCCAGGGGTATTTTGCGGTCATTTTTAGGTAGCCCACTTGTTATACCAATAGTTAAGGGCCTTTTTAAACTTAGGATAGCCCCTATTTGACCTTGTGACCCTTCCAAAAAGATGATTTCCCAAGTTGGACGAAAATCAACTCTTGAGAGGCTTGACTTGGGTAGAACAACTTTCTACATTGGTGTTAGGACATATTTCACCTTTTTGAAGCTTCCTTTCTTAGTTCCATTTTTGGTATGGTGTAAGAGTGTAGGGAACATGGACCAATTAGAGAGATTTTTCTTGTCCCCATGAGCTTTCTAGAGGGATTTTTAGTGGGAACTCTCCAAGTTGGAGAGTTTGAACACCCACTCCCTAATTTTAGGGACATTGCTAGAATTGGAGATTTGGGGAAGGAGGGATTGGCTAAAAGGGAGTTCTTCTTCAACTTTCTTCCTTAAGCTTGGATTTTAGGTTGGTGGATTTTATGCACTATTTTTCTCTCATGAAATCTTATGTGTTCTTGTCTATGCTTGTTGTGGTGTTATGGGCTTGTTGGAAAGCCATGAATCTTGTTGTTAATGTAATGTAGGATGTTGTTGCAAAGTTTTCCCTTCTGTTTTCCTTTGTATGGTTTTTTTTCTTAATGGGAGTATCAAGACTCACTCACCCTTGGGGGGGAAGAGTAGTCTTGGGGTGGAGGAGTTATGACAGCCCTTGGTGTAGAGTCTCTCCTCAACGAGGAGAGGGAAAAAGCATGGAGTATGAGCTCCATGAAGCCTTCCTCATTGTGTTTCATTGGGGGTCATAAGGGTTTGAAATTGTTTTAGTTGCAAATGTGAAAGTGAGTATGTTTATGGACAGCCATGTGAAGGCTGAAATTTTTATGTAATGGGATGGCTTTCTCCCTTAAATATTTGGTCCACTTCACCCCAAGAAGGATCCTTGAAAGATCCTTTGTAAAAGCCTTTGAATTTGGGAGTTTTATGTATATGTTACAAGTTCCTTGTTGTGATGTTGTATGAGTGTTTCCCCACCTTTGTTTGGTTCCCGAAGCTCAGGGGTGGCCTCATAAGAGGCCTAGGATGGGTGGAGAGAAGCCCATGGTTTCTTTTTTCCCTTGTTTTGTTCTTATTTGCAGAATTGTGGAGATTGAAGTTCCCTAGAAGTTGAAAAGAGCTTGGAGGAAAAGAAAATGCAGCTGTTTATGTTCTACCTCATCATGTTTCTTTGTTTTGTAAAGGTCAATAAGTTTATATATTAGCCATGTATCAAAAGAAAGAATGCATTGTAAAGAACCTTAAAGGCTGAAAATTTTGATTAACTTGTTAGTAGAAAGAAGTTATATGTAAAAGGAATTATGGGATAGCTGTTAAGAAGGATATGTTTTTGAAAATCTTTAGTTGTCACCATTTGAGTTTGTTTAAAAAAAAAAGGGGCTTATTGATAGTTTTCATGCATAAATTTTTAAAGCTTTGATAAAATGCTTATGCATAAATTTTGTTGCTGCATTCTACAAAAGATTTACTCTTATTCTTTTGAAAAGAAAATTTTGAAAATTGGACAAAAAGAATACATTTTACTATACTTTCCCTTTCCAAACATTGTACATGTATTGCACTTTGATAGAAATAAAATTAGAGTTTTAATATAAATATTTATACACAAATTGCAAATAGCCATCCTTACCCAATCTGCTGTAAATATTCTGTAGACTTTTACCTTCCATACTATTTTTTTTTAAATATCTAGTTTTAGACAGAATACTATATTGTAGATTTCATTTATTTGTAAATATGTATAAATACACACACACACACATATATATATATATGTCTGTTCTTCATTACTATCTATTACTCAAAATAATTCCATATTTTTTTTAAAATCACTGTTAATTAATAGATATATATAATAATAACAAATAAGTTTTCTATTTTTTTTTTTATAAATAATATAAAATATTAAAAAATTGAGCAGTGCATTCTTTTTATAAAAAAAAAATATTAAATAATAAGGGGGGCGGCCGAAGCCACCCAACCCCCCCACGGGTTCTAATAATAGTGGGAGTCGTGGTGGGCGCGACCACTACCGCGGCCACCATAGTCAGTGGCAATGTCATCGTTGTGGTGGGCGGTGGGGGTGACTCCACCCACGGGTTGGCCAACTTCACACCACGCCACCCATATAACAGCGCGACTCCCTTTATAAAAAAAAAAGACAAAAAAAATGTCGCTATAAAAGATTTACAAACCACCGCTCACCATTATTTATGCGGCATCCATGCTAAGGTTAAAAACACAGACCGTGGCCTGGGGTATTATGGAAAAATATATATATTAATATATATGTATTTACTAAACATAAGTAAATACATATATATAAATATATGTATATTTTGCCTCCTTCCTCCATTGTAGATCCATACCTACAATAACAATGAAGAAAAAAAAAAGTGAGAGGAAATCATTTTTAGGGTTTGGAGGGTAGAAGAAATGAAGGCAAGAACAAAAAAAGAAATGTTTTGGTCAACTCCATAATCTACCCTAAAACTAATTTTGAAATTAGGGTTAGGGATTTCAAATTTAGATGGAAAGGAGGGGGAAAATTTTTTCTCCCCTTTAGGCCATTATAATTTATTCCTTTTATTATTTTGTCTCTTTTAAGTGGGATTTTTACATCTCCCTATTTAGAGTATTACTATGTAAATTAGTTAAGTCATTTTAAGAATATGAATTTTTATTTTAAGAATGAAGAGAAGGACTTAGTAAGAAGATTAAAATTGAAAGCTTTATTAACTGAGGGAAATGTTATAAAATGAAATAAATTCCCTATAACATTAATATTATCCTCTCGACGTGAAATCACGAAACGAATATTGCAACATTTTTATTAAGTTAGAATAAACGTTTAAGTTAGAAAGACATATCTTCAAATCTTAAATCTGTCCTGACATTAATAATGCAATATTTAATTAAATAGAATAAAATAAAATAATATAAAATAAAATTTGAAATATCAAGGATGAATTTTTAATTGGAAATTATAGATATATTTAAAGGGAAAATCTAATTAAAGTTTTTAGGTAAACATAGGTACTCTTAACGTTATTTTTATGTGGTCAATATATGTGGCCAGTATACTGACTACTATAAAAATAATATTAAAGAAGTACCATAACCTAGAGTGATTTTTAATTAACATAGAATCCTTTAGCTTTTAAGAAAACCCAATTTTTTGAATAACTCTGGAGACGGAGGACAAGGGGCCTCTCTCTTTCTCCACATCATCAAACTCTATTAATGAATAATCAGGACGACATGTAAATTCAAATAACCCTCAACTTGTGTACCTTTAACTTTAGATGTGATTAGGGTTAAGGGAGGTTGAAACTCAGTCATGATTCCCCTTAGACCCTCTTGACAATAACATCACTATTTAATTTCACCTTCTAAAAAAAAAAGTTGTTGCATTTTTGGGCGTGAATTTTTGGGCATGACACTTGATATCAGAGCCATATTTCAAACACGGGAACCTTAAACCCACTATGTTTCTTAAAAATTTAAAATATTTATTTTAACATTTTCAAAATAAGATCAAATTTAGTAGAAAAATTGCGCAACAACTTTCACTATATTCTTCAAACTTATACCACCTTCCTATGTGTGTAGGATGCCTCTAGTAACGCGGCAAGCTCACGCTTATGGGCGAAACCATAGACGTGCCCCTTCCGCATGAGTTTAGATGGAACAGAATGTAGGGGGTAATGATGAGGAGCAGAGGCCTCCTCCCGAACAACCCCCCAACCCCAACCAAGAAATATTGAATGCACTTTAGAATCTGGTTAGGATTATCTTAGACAAGATACCACAGGATAATCAACACGCAAGACTTGGGGGTGCAGTGCGTGAGCACAGTAGGAGTCTCCCACCTAGGATTGTGGAGGACCAAGCTGACCATGAGGGTGAGTCAGTACATATGCCACCTCTAGAGGTAGTTGTTCCAGCATTTGAGAAGGTACCCCGTGACATAGGGGACCACATCAGGGAGCTTATTCGCCTTAACCCACCACCTTTTTCAGGAGCCATAGGTGGGAGTGAGGCTGAGGCTTTCCTTTTGAGCCTCGAGAGATGTTTTGGATTGTACCCTTATGGGAGAAATATGAGGGCACGATTTTCTATCCACTTTTTGAGAGGATCAGTAGCTATTTGGTGGAGGACAGAAGAGTTAAAGGGTAATCTGATTATGGATACCCTCACTTGGGACACCTTTCTAGAGAGATTCAGGGACCATTACCTATCTGAGCACTATAGGCAGTGACAGATTGATGAGTTTCATGACCTTCAATAGAGAGGGCTCACTATCACATAGTATGAGTGTAAGTTCTTGGAACTCCTACCTTATGTGGACTATATGAGGGATGAGAAAATTAAGGTCAACCACTTTGTTAGAGGATCGAATGCATCCATATCAGGTTCAGTGCGCATGGCAGCACTCGGGAACCTTCAAGAGGCCATGGGAAAGGCCTTGATTGCTGAGGAGATTCAGGGTAGGGGACAGGATACTCAAGATTGGTCACAGAACTAAAACACCATACCATAGAATTCAAGGTATCAGAAAACACATTAGAAAGGGAATAACAACAATAATTAGAACAATAACAGGCATTCCTCAGGATCTTACAAATCCCCTCCGTCTCAGTAGTAGTCATATCAGGGACAAAAATAGAAGGCCCCTCAAGGGCAACAAGGCTCCAAGCCCAAGTAGCGGCAGTCAGAGGCTCCTAGTAAGGACCAGAGGTCACAGGCATCATCGACACCCTCATCTAGGACTCAACAGTCTTCCAGGGGTGGTTATAGTGGTTCTAGCAAGATAGTGGGCTCATAGTATTCTAGACTTTAGGGTACCCAGTTTTAGACTCGAGGGCCATGTTATTCTTGTGGTGCCATGGGGCACTTGGCTAGAGAATTCCCTCAAGGGGGTGGACAATGTACCGCAGTATTAGAGCCCACTGTTGGTGATATGGGTAGGTCCCACAGAGTTTTTGCAGCAGTTGATAACTGCCAGGCAGAACATCAGGCTACTGTGATTGAGACTACAGGTATGATTGGAGGTAACAGAGTTACTATTCTATTTGATTTAGGTGCTACAGATTCTTTTTTTTCTCCATTGGTTGTGGAGAGTTGCGGGCTAGTGGCAGCTAGATAAGAAGTTAGTTGGGAGGTAGAGTTAGCCTCAGGTTCTAAAGTACCAGTCACTTCCTTAGTTAAGGATTTCCAGATACAGATTGGTTCCATGACCACCATTTCAGATCTTCATATCACTCCTCTTGGATCCTATGGGATAGTACTTGGCATGGATTGGCTTTTTGCACACAAGGCCATGCTAGATTGTCAGAAAAAGAAGGTAGTATGTATAGATGACAATGGTAATGCTATAGTAATCCCAGGGGTTCAGAGGGAAGTATCTATTCGTATGATTTCTGCTATGCATCTTAAGCGGTGCATGTGAAAATGGTGCCAGTTATTTTCCATCACAACTAGTGATAGGGATGAGGAAGCAGAAAAGGAAACTACACTTGATGATCATCCCATGCTATAGGAATTTGCAGATGTGTTTCCTTCAGAATTACCCGGTATGCCTCCCCATAGAGAAGTTGATTTCCATATAGACCTTGTGCCAGGTGATGCACCAGTATCTAGGGCACCTTATAGACTATCTCCTAATGAGCTTAATGAGCTCAAGATTCAGCTCTAGGATCTCCTTGAGAAGGGGCACATATAACCTAGTGTCTCTCCTTGGGGTGCACCAGTTATCTTTGTCAAAAAGAAGGATGGATCACTTAGATTGTGTATGGATTATAGGCAGTTAAACAAATTAACCATTAAGAATCAATATCCACTGCCTAGGATTGATGACTTATTTGATTAGTTGCAGGGTTCTCATGTGTTCTCCAAGATAGATCTTAAATCAGGGTACCATCAGTTGAGAATCATGGAAAGTGATATCCACAAGACAACTTTCCAGACTAGATACAAACATTATGAGTTCACTATTGTGCCTTTTGGTCTCACGAATGCCCCTACTGTGTTCATGAGCCTCATGAATGGGGTATTCTGCACTTTCCCTGACAGATTTGTGGTAGTGTTCCTTGATGACATACTGATTTATTCTGGTAATGAGAAGGAACACAAGGAGCATTTAAGATAGGTATTACAGTTCTTGAGGGATAATCAGTTGTATGGTATCTTGTCAAAATGTTCCTTTTTCAAAACAGAGGTCTGGTACTTAGGCCATGTTATTTCAGGTGATGGGATCTCAGTGGACCCATCTAAGATTGATGCCATTATGAATTGTCCAGCACCTACTTTCATGATAGAGGTAAGAAGTTTCATGGGTCTCGCAGGATACTACAGGTGGTTTGTACAGGGTTTCTCTAGAGTGGCTCATCCTATCATATCCCTTCAGCGAAAGGGAAAGAAGTTTGAATGGACAGAGAAGTGTGAGAGGGCCTTTGAGGAACTCAAGAAAGCACTTACCAGTGCACCTATTTTAGTAGTGCCAAAGCCTACAGTGGACTTTGTAGTCTACACAGATGCTTCCTTGGATGGTTTGGGGGCAGTACTTATGCAATATGGGTGAGCCATAGCATACGAATCTAGGAAACTTAACGCTCATGAGCTCAATTACCCTACCCATGACCTTGAGCTTTTGGTAGTAGTACATGCTTTAGTGCGATGGTGACACTTTCTCTTGGGACATCGATTTGAGCTTCATTCAGACCATCAGAGTTTGTAGTATATATTCACTCAACCGAACCTTAATGCTAGGTAAAAGAGGTGGATGGAGTTCTTGTGTGAGTATGACTTTGATGTCCATTATATGAAAGGAAAAGAGAATATGGTTGCTGATGCCTTGAGTAGGAGGTGACATGGGTTATCTTCCATGATCACTAGTACAGACTTGAGAGAGAATATACTACACCACTTATAGGAGGATGCCTTATATTTAGAGGTTTGTCAGTTGATTCGGTCTCAAAGACCTCTTGTGGGTAGATTTTTAGAGTATTCCTTGGAGTCTGATGGACTATTGCATCATAGAGGATGCATATATGTACCTTCTTCCAAGGATTTTCATAATATCATTATGCTAGAGGCTCATAGAGCCCCTTATGTGGCACATCTTGGAGTTAAGAAGATGCATGTTGATTTGAGACAGCTCTATCATTGGCCAGGTATGAGGCAACACATTGCAGAGTTAGTAGCCTGGTGTCTTGAATGCCAGAGGGTTAAGGCTAAGCATGGTCATCCTGGAGGGCCCCTTCAGCCTCACGAGGTACCTATGTGGAAGTGGGATGTTATATCCATAGATTTTATTGTTGGTCTCCCTATGTCATCTCGTCGCCACGATGCTATCATGGTGACAGTTGACAAGTTGACCAAAGTGGCCCACTTCTCACCCGTTCGTACCACTTTTATAGCCCCGGTAGTGGCTCAGGTCTTCTTGAGGGATATAGTCAGACTACATGGCATTCCTCAGAAGTTCATTTCTAACAGGGATTCTCTCTTCACATCATCTTTTTGGAGAGAATTACAGGCGGCTTTGGGCACCAAGCTCAATTTTAGCATAGCTTATCACCCAGAGATAGATGGTCAGACTGAGAGAGTGAATCAAGTTCTTGAGGATATGCTTTGTATGTATGTTATGGATCATCAGGTCAAGTGGGAAGAGTATTTGCACTTAGTAGAGTTTGCCTATAATAATGGGCATCATTCATCTTTGGGTATGCCACCGTATCAGGCACTTTATGGTAGGCCTTGCAAGACACCTTTGAGTTGGGATATGATTGAGGACAGAGTTACCATTGGACCATAGCTAGTCCTAGAAATGGAGCACTAGGTAGCCTTAATTAGGCAGCATCTTCTAGAGGTGTAGGATCGACAGAAGAAATATGCCGATGCAAAGAGGACAGATCGGGTATACATGATCGGAGATAGGGTCTTCTTGAGAGTGTAGCCTCACAAGAGTCCAATCCATTTTGGAAAGGGCTCTAAGCTTGCACCTTGATTTGTGGGACCATTTGAGATTTTGGAGAGGATAGGACCAGTAGCTTACCGTCTAGCCCTGCCACCTAGCCTGTCATGCATCCATGATGTGTTTCATGTTTTTATTTTCAGAAAATATATTTATGATGAGTATCATGTTATAGATTGGGATGCCTTAAAGGTGGAGTCAGATGAGCAAATAGCATTGGAGCCTATTTGCATTTTGGCACGCTGGACACTAGGCCTACGAGGCCGAGAGCTGGACTAGGTTAGGGTTCAATGGGACTGATATGATGAGGTTATAGCTTCATGGGAGGACACAGTGCAGATGAGATCTTAGTATCCTCATCTTTTTGATGAACTCTAGGAGGAAGTTCACACCTAGGGGGGAGGATGTGAGGCCTCACCCTGAACCCCATCGTAGTTTTCCAATTTTTCTTCTTATGATAGATTTAGCATATGATACTTTGCTTTTGATGCACTATAGTCAATATGGACCTTATGCTTTATGCCATGGATTTGATTATTTTGGATGTATGGACACATGATGCTTTATGATGCACCTTATGGACTATATTATTTTTCTATTATGAACCTTTATTCTGAGACTATTGATTGGAAACTCATTATGATTATGTTATGGTTATTGATGAGTTTTGGATGTAATTGATTTAAATGTTGAATTTCAATTTATTGCAATGCAAATTTTACCTTATGATAAATTCTTAAAATGAGAATTATGTAATCTGGTGATCTTGTGATCTTGAATAATAACTTAGTATATTGATGATGTCCTTATATTATGAATATTGAAATTTCGAAATTACTCTTAGAGTGGACTTTTAGAGGGGTTGTGGAATGTCCAGGGGTGTTTTGGGGTCATTTGTAGGTAGCCCACTTGTTATACCAATAGTTAAGGGCCTTTTTAAACTTAGGATAGCCCCTATTTGACCTTGTGACCCTTCCAAAAAGATGATTTCCCAAGTTGGACGAAAATAAACTCTTGAGAGGCTTGACTTGGGTAGAACAACTTTCCACATTGGTGTTAGGACATATTTCACCTTTTTGAAGCTTCCTTTCTTAGTTCCATTTTTGGTATGGTGTAAGAGTGTAGGGAATAGGGACCAATTAGAGAGATTTTTCTTGTCCCCATGAGCTTGCTATAGGGCGTTTTAGTGGGAACTCTCTAAGTTGGAGAGTTTGAACACCCACTCCCTAATTTTAGGGACATTGCTAGAATTGGAGATTTGGGGAAGGAGAGATTGGCTAAAAGGAAGCTCTTCTTCAACTTTCTTCCTTAAGCTTGGATTTTAGGTTGGTGGATTTTATGCACTATTTTTCTCTCATGAAATCTTATGTGTTCTTGTCTATGCTTGTTGTGGTTTTATGGGCTTGTTGGAAAGCCATGAATCTTGTTGTTAATGTAATGTAGGATGTTGTTGCAAAGTTTTCCCTTCTGTTTTCCTTTGTATGTTTTTTTTTGTTAATGGGAGTATCAAGACTCACTCACCCTTGGGGGGGAAGAGTAGTCTTGGGGGTGGAGGAGTTATGACAAACCTTGGTGTAGAGTCTCTCCTCAAGGAGGAGAGGGAAAAAGCATAGAGTATGGGCTCCATGAAGCCTCCCTCATTGTGTTTCATTGGGGGTCATAAGGGTTTGAAATTGTTTTAGTTGCAAATGTGAAAGTGAGTATGTTTATGGACAGCCATGTGAAGGCTGAAATTTTTATGTAATGGGATGGCTTTCTCCCTTGGGTATTTGGTCCACTTCACCCCAAGAAGGATCCTTGAAAGATCCTTTGTAAAAGCCTTTGGATTTGGGAGTTTTATGTATATGTTACAAGTTCCTTGTTGTGATGTTGTATGAGTGTTTCCCCACCTTTGTTTGGTTCCTGAAGCTCGAGGGTGGCCTCATAAGAGGCCTAGGATGGGTGGAGAGCAGCCCATGGTTTCTTGTTCCCCTTGTTTTGTTCTTATTTATAGAATTGTGGAGATTGAAGCTCCCTAGAAGTTGAAAAGAGCTTGGAGGAAAAGAAAATGCAGTTGTTAATGTTTTACCTCATCATGTTTCTTTGTTTTGTAAAGGTCAAGAAGTTTATATATTAGCCATGTATCAAAAGAAAGAATCCATTGTAAAGAGCCTTAAAGGCTAAAAATTTTGATTAACTTGTTAGTAGAAAGAAGTTATATGTAAAAGGAATTATGGGATAGCTGTTAAGAAGGATATGTTTTTGCAAATCTTTAGTTGTCACCATTTGAGTTTGTTTCAAAAAAAAAGGGGCTTATTTATGGTTTTCATGCATAAATTTTTAAAGCTTTGATAAAATGCTTATGCATAAATTTTGTTGCTGCATTCTACAAAAGATTTACTCTTATTCTTTTGGAAAAAAAATTCTAAAAATTGGACAAACAGAATACATTTTACTATACTTTCCCTTTCCAAACATTGTACATGTATTGCAGTTTGATAGAAATAAAATGAGAGTTTTAATATACATATTTATACACAAATTGCAAATAGCCATCCTTACCCAATCTGCTATAAATATTCTGTATACTTTTACCTTCCATACTATTTTTTTTTTTTTTTTTTTAAATATCTAGTTTTAGATAGAATACTATATTGTAGATTTCATTTATTTGTATATA